>SJYQ01018656.1:324088-343041 GCA_006410935.1 Redunca redunca
ACTCTGCGACCCCATGGACGGTAGCCCGCCAGGCTTCCCTGTCCATGGAGATTCTTCAGGAGAGAATACTGGAGCAGGTTGCCATTCCCTCCTCCAGGGGAATCTTCCCAACCCAAGGATCAAACCCAGGTCTCCCACATTGCAGGTGGATTCTTTACCATCAGAGCCACCAGGGAATTCTAAACAGTTTCAAAACAGTTCAGGGAATGCTACTGGTGGGGAGGTTCCCCTTTGAGCCCAAACGCTTGATTTGTGGATCATTGAAGGAAAGAAAAGATCATCTCTCTTTAATACTTAATTCCCCAGACCGTGTTCTTCTGCACATTGACCTTTCTGTTTGCTGTTCCTTGTGCCTGCAATGCCTTTCTTTCTCTTTCTACTTAGAAAATCCTTCATCTTTCATGGCCCGTATCAACTGCCATCTCCTCTCTGAAGTTTTCCCCAACTTCCTGAGGCACAGAAAGCACGTCCTACCCCTGTGTTCCCATGGTGCTTTGTGTCTTGATTACAATATTTGTTACATTTTATAATAATTTATTTATACGATTGTGTCCTCCACATGGTAAAGTTTTTATATTTCATTCTTTCACTGAAGAGGGAAACATTGCCTTTTTCTATAAATTTACTGATAAATTCTCTTGTTTTATAACCATGGCTAAAACCTCTAACTGCTTAAGAGAAAGTCATCTACCTTCTAAATACATTTGAATTTCCACCTCATGTTTTTAGAAGGAATAAAACCCTGACCAAAGCAAAACAAACAAAAAAAGAAACTTGGCCTTATGAACTTCCCTGGTGGTCCAGTGGCTAAGATTCCATGCTCCCAGTGCAGGGGGCCTGGGTTCAATCCCTGCTTATGGAACTAGATACCACGTTCTGCAACAAATATCCCATGTGCCACAACTAAGATCTGGTGCAGCCAAATTTAAAAAATTTTAAAACCTTGGCAACCAAAAGGTGGCTCTAAACAGATCATCAATATTAGATCATTTGTATTACAACCTCGTGGAACTACAAAAAGCAAACATAAAAAGAAAAACTTATCTATGATTAATTTATCCACTTATTCCACAAATACTTACTGAGAACCTACTGTGTGCCAGGCAGTGTTGCAGGTACTAGCACAGCTAAAGACTATGATGTAAATAAACAGAGTGAAGTGGTGGGAGTGACCGAGAGGCTACACCAGGTGGGTGATCAGGAGAGGGGCTTCCTCTGATCTGTTAGGACCTAGAGTGAAAGTGAAGTTGCTCAGTCATGTCCGACTCTTTGGGATCCCATGGACTGTAGCCCACCAAGCTCCTCCATCCATGGAATTTTCCAGGCAAGAGTACTGGAGTGGGCTGCCATTTCCTTCTCCAGGGGATCTTCCTGACCCAGGGAAGCCAAGGACCTAGAGGAACATGGACAACTTCAGGGGGATGACACGCCCTGCAAAGACAACAGTGGGTATAAAGGGCCTGAGACGGAAACACACCAAAGCCAGGGTGATGAGATCTTGGTGAGCCAGGTAATTCGTGATGGGAGAGAAGTGGTCAGAGAGGCCAGCCGGAGGCAGGTAGCCAGGGTCTTGAAGAACAATATGCGTATTTTGAATTTTTTCTTATGTGGGACAGGATGTCACTAGAGGATTGTAAGCAGGCAAACAATATAATCTGATTTATATTTTTAAAAGATCACTATGGATATAGTGTATAAAATGGATTGTAAGAGGTCAGTCTTAATGGGTTAAGACTAGTGACATCATTGGAGAAGCCGAGAAGAGCTAACAGATTTGGACGAGGGGGCGGCCGAGGAGAGCAGGGTTAAAATGTGCAAATGAATGCTGTATATGGACTCGAGCTCATGTGTATGCCCTTGCATAGACACAGAAATATACATGTTGTAATGAAAGCAAGAAAAAAATTAATTCTGTGACCTTGGACTTCTACAACAGCATCCCAGTTATGCTCATTCGGGAAACAATTAAATGTGGCTTGTAAACCCACTTCTACCCATGCCCTTTGCTTTCCCTTCCCCAGTTTACAGGAAGTGATTAAACTAAAGAGACATGGGAATTTCTGGAAGGGCCTGGAAGGACACAGCTCATAGAAACAGCAAGTCTGCTTTGTAAGGCTGCTTTTCTTCTTTATTGTCCAAGTCCGCATCCATGAATTAGAGGGGATATATAGTCGTGTCCCCTGAGCAAACACACTCATTAGAATGTTCTGACTGAATTAATGAGGAGGTGGGGGGTTGAGTGTTTAATTAGTTGACCATCTGTTCCGCTAAACCATCTCTTACCTTGACGGAGCCCCGGTTCTTAAGCGGGCTCCCTCTCTCCAGCGTAGACCTCCCACGTCTTTCACCAAGTGCTGCTGGGCTGGGGAGCTGACAGACGGCCCTAACTGTGCCTGTGCCCTGCTGGAAATCACCAGCTGAAGGAGGGGCCAGCTCCTCCCACGCAGGCCAGCCCCTCTGCGTCTCTTGCATCTTAGCTCAGGGCCCTGCCCCTTGCTTGACCAAAACTGAGAGGAAGGGACCTGCTGTTCCCACCTTGTGCCTTTGCTCCTGCTCTCCCCTTGGTCTGTGCGGCAAGCCTCTCCTTACACGTGTATCTATGGAGCCTGAGCTCAGGCCTCACCCTCAACAAAGCCTCTGGGCACATCCTTCCTTGTTGCCCTTTTGTGCCCTAGTGGTTCTTAAAGTCTGGTCCAAGGAACCCTGGAAGGGAGAGAGTTGCCTACATTATCATGGGGAGTCCACAAGGTCAAAACTACGTTTTTTCTTTTTTCTTTAATATAAATTCATTTATTTTAATTGGAGGCTAATTACTTTACAATATTGTAGTGTAGTGGTTTTGCCATACATTGACATGAATCCGCTGCAGGTGTACATGTTTTTTTTTTCATAATAATACCAGTATGTTAATTGCCTTTTCCACCGTGTTGATATTGATGATGATAGTGCAAAAGCAATGGTAAGTAAAACCACCACTGGCATCTTAACATAAAGCAGTGACACCAAGTTACACCAGTCATCCTTGTAATTCTCCATCTTCACCACCATACACTGCCAACAACACAGTAAGTTGCGCTTACTGTCCTTGATGAGTCAGTAAAAAAATACAGATTTTATTAAATCTTAGCCATTGCATATACAATTTTTAAATATTCTACATGATGAAATGAGAAATACAACTAAAACATTTCAGCTGCAGATCAACTTACAAGGGTTGTAACAAGAAAAAGCAACTTTGTTTGAGTTGCAAGCTGAGCGAGCCAGTTTTTTAGTTTAGTTTTTTTTTTTTTTTTCATAGAACACCACTTTTATTCGAAAGAATGACTGACAGACAAACTAGGATTATCAGACTCGGGTATCTGAGAGATATTTTCTAATGTCTAACGAGGGAGCCTGTTACTTCAAGGAAAACAACTGAAAGTGCTTGTTGCCAATGATAAAATTCACGCTTTCCAGCAAAATTCTAAAGTTTTGGAAAGCATGTATCTGCCAGTGATAAGAGCTTGACAGCTTCCTGGTACTTATAGACTTTTCTGATGAAATTGGTGGAATTACTAAAGAATTATGTTTTATGAATATATTGTATAATGTGTTAGCATTTGGAAGATCTGCATGACCAAGTGAACCAATATTTTTCAAATGACCAATGCAAGATATTACAAAGTCATGTGTGGGTGAAATCTATTCACAGTTCAAGATAATCAATGCATTTTAATGTAACAAAGTAAGAATGTCTTTTGCTATCACCCAAATGGATCTGTAGAATAAATGCAATATCAGTCAAAATCCCACTAGGCTTTATTTTTTTTAAACTTGACTAGCTCTAAAATTTACATGGAAATGCAAGGCAACTAGAGTAGCCAAAGCAATTTTAAAAAGAAAAAGTTGAAGAGCTTTCTACTTGATTTCAAGACTTATGATTAAGCTATAATAATCAAGATAGTGTGGTATAAAGAGAGACAAAAAGATCAATGGAACAGAACAGAAGCTCTAGAAATAATTCTATATATCTATGGCCAAAATATTTTTTAACAAAGATTCCAAGATAATACAATGGGGGTAAAGATAATATTTTCAGCAAATGATTTTGGAACAATTGGATAGTCATTAAAAGGAAAAAAAAAAAAAGAACCTCAATCTTTATCTCATAATACATATAAAAATTAACTCAGACTTAATTTGAATACATATCCTTGTCTTAAATGTAAGAATCGACATTACAAAACTTCTAAAGGAATACATAGAAGAATTTAGCAACTCTGGGCTTGGCAAAGATTTTTAAAATAATACATAGAGGGACTTCCCTGGTGGTCCAGTGGCTAAGACTCTGAGCTCCCAGTGCAGGGGGTCCAGGTTCGATCCCTGGTCAGGGAGCTAGATCCCACATGCTACAACTAAGACCCAGAGCAGCCAAATAAATAAATAAATTTTAAAAAAAAAAAAAAGACATAGAAAAAGCACAAACTGTTAAAGTCAATAATCCAAAGTTAAAGTTTTTGCTTTTCAAAATGCCATGAAAATGAAAGAGCAAGCCATAGATTGGAGGAAAACATTTGCAAAATATATTTGAAAAGACCGATAGCTAGAATTTATAAATATCTAAATAGCTATATAAATAGCTCTTACAGCAATAAGAAGACAAGTTACCTAATAAAAAATTGACAGTTTGTACAGACATATTACTGAAAAAGATCTATGAAAGAAAATAAATGAAAAGGTGCTCAACATAATCATTATGGAAATGAAAATTGAAATCACAATGCTATCATTGTACATCCAGTAGAATGGCTAAAATTAAAAAGACCGCCAATACCAAGTATTAGAGGGTATATAAAACACTGAAATGTCATAAATTGTTAATGGGAATGGTAAATGATGTAGCCACTGTGGAAAACAGTTTGATAATTTTATAAAAAGCTGTACATATACTGTATGAACCAGGCATCTTACTTCTAGGCATTTTCACTAGAGAAATGAAAATATATGTTCACACAAAGAATTGAACAAGAAGATTCCTAGCAAAGTTATTTATAATAGCCAAAACCTTGGAGGGGGAGAAATAAATGTCCATCAGCAGAGGAAAGGATAAACAATTTGTGTCATTTTCAAACAATGGAATATTACATAGCAATGAAAAGGAACAAACTACTGATACACACTACAGCATGGATACATTTCAACATACTTATGCCGAGTGAAAGAAGCTAGACAAAAAGACTGTGTACTTTCTAGTTCCACTCAGATACAACTCTAGACCTGTACTGTCAGATGTCATAGCCACAAACCATATATGTCTGCTGAGCACTTGAAGTATTAGTAGTTCAAACTTCGAGGCTCTCTATATATGAAATACATACCAGATTTTGAAGACGTCACATGAAAAAACAATATAAAGTATCTTAGTCTGTTTGTGCTATTGTAACAAAAATACAATGGCCTAGGTGGCTTATAAACTACAGAAATTTATTTCGTGAGTTCTGGAGACTGGGAAGTCCAGGATGAAGGTGCCAGCAGGTTCAATGTCTGGTAAGGACCTGCTTCCTGCTTCATAGATGGCCATCTCCTTCCTGTGTCCTCACATGGTGAAAAGGACAATGAGCTCTCTGGGGTCTCTCTTAAAGGGCCTTAATCCTGTTCATGAGGGCTCCACTCTCATGATGTAAGACCTCCCAAAGGTGCCAGCTTCAGATACCATCACACTGGGGATTACTGCTGCTGCTGCTAAGTCGCCTCAGTCGTGTCCAACTCTGTGCAACCCCAGAGATGGCATCCCACCAGGCTCCCCCGTCCCTGGGATTCTCCAGGCAAAAACACTGGAGTGGGGTGCTATTTCCTTCTCCAATGCATGAAACTGAAAAGTAAAAGTGAAGTCGCTCAGTCGTGTCCGACTCCTAGTGACCCCATGGACTGCAGCCTACCAGGCTCCTCCGTCTATGGGATTTTCCAGGCGAGAGTACTGGAGTGGGGTGCTGTTGCCTTCTCCGATACTGGGGATTAGGTTTCACCATATGAGTTTTGGAAGGAACACACACACTCAGTCTTTAACAAGATCTCAGTAATTTTATGTCAATTACCTGACAAGATGGTAATATTTTAATATACTATGTTAAATATGCTACTAGAAAATATTCAATTGTATATGTGGCTCACATTTTTCTGTTTGGTTTTTAATCGCTAAGTTGTTTCCAACTCTTTGAGACCCCATGAACTATATATAGCTCATCAGGCTTCTCTGTCCATGGGATTTTCCAGGCAAGAATACTGGAGTAGGTTGCCATTCCCTTCTCCAGGAGATCTTCTTGACCCAGGGATTGAATCCTTGTCTCCTTCATTGCAGGTGGATTCTATGAATCTGGGCACATCTGTCTGCGGATGCTAGTGGTAGAGTCCCCTGGTTGGGAAGATCCCCTGAAGAAGGAAATGGCAACCTTCTCAGTATTCTTGCCTGGAACATTCTAAGACAGAGGAGCCTGGTGGGCTACAGTTCACGGGGTCACAAAGAATCAGACATGATTGAGCAACTGAACACATACAGCAGATTTTTTAAATCAGTCAGAAAGCAGATTAAATACGTGTATTTCTGAATTCGTTTCTATATAGCCCTGTCAGTTAAGCATTAGGAAAAGTCTCTGAGCTAGACACAAAGAAGTAATTCTTTTATCTACAGGAAGTAATCAGCAACCTGCCTTGGGTGTTTCATGAGGATAGCATTGACTCCACTCTTCCTATTTTAAAAGCTGTATTCTTAGAATCCAGAAAGAAGACAGAAATCACACCAGTTATTTTAACAGAGAAAATGCAATGGAAAGGATTACTAGCCAGATACTGGAGAACCAAAAAGCAAAAAGAGTCAGGTATCATGGCAATGGCACCCACAGGACTCAGCTACTAACCCTGGGACTGACTGAGGAGTTAAAGAAAAAGGTCAACCTTTTCCGGTAAGCGGCCTGAGGTGACCCCTAAAAATGGTGCACTATTCACTTGACCCAGAAAACCCCACAAAGTCATGCAAATCAAGAGGTTCAAATCTTCGTGTACACTTTAAGAACACTCATGAAACTGCCCAGGCCGTAAAGGGTATGCATATCTGAAAAGCCACCAAGTATCTGAAGGATGTCATGTTAAAGAAGCAGTGTGCTATTCTGTCATTACAACGGTGGAATTGGTAGGTGTGCACAGGCCAAACAGTGGGGCTGGACTCAGGGTCGGTGGCCCAAAAAGAGTGCTGAATTTTTACTACACATGCTCAAAAATGCAGAGAGTAATGCTGAACTTAAGGGCTTAGATGTAGATTCTCTGGTCATTGAGCACATCCAAGTGAACCAAGCCCCCAAGATGAGGCGCAGGACTTACAGAGCTCACGGTCGGATCAACCCCTACATGAGCTCTCCCTGCCAGACTGAGACGATCCTTACTGAAAAAGAACAGATTGTTCCTAAACCAGAAGAGGAGGTTGCACAGGAGAAAAAGATATCCCAGAAGAAACTGAAGAAACAAAAACTTATGGCCCGGGAATAAATGCCACAAAAAAATAAATGCAAATAAAAGTGTTGGTTGTCTTAAAAAAAAGAAAAAGGTCAGAATGATTTAAACTCAGAAGCTTGCAGAGTGGGTCGCTCAGACTAGAATTCAGACCTTGGAGGAGGGGTAGCTGTTGAGATAACGCAGAACTCTGGGAGAGGGTCTACAGGGATCTGCGACCCAGACCCATGAGGGAAGGAGGGGGATTCCCTGTTGATGGAGGTCATGTCCCCAAAAGCGCACGATAAGGCTGGTTCTCCAAGGTTGAGAAAACCAGTAAGCTAGAATCATCTGGATTCAATCGCTGCTTCTGGAAGGAGCTGCTGCTGCGGGGGTGAAGTGCCGTTGCAGCGGTGACCCCGCCCGAAGCCGGAGCCAAACAGGACGCGGAGCGTCTCCTCTTCCTCCCCAGCCTCGTCGTCTCCCTCTATCGCCCACTGGCAGAGTCTAAAGGAGCCAGCCAGTAAAGGACAAAGCGGTTTGTAGATCACAGCATCACAAAGCAGAAACAGCTCAGAGAGAGAAAACTGGTGGTTGCCAGAGCAGTGGAGGTGGGCGTGGGAGGCTGGGCCAAAGAGGTGGAGGGGCTTAAGAGATGCAGACTCCCAAACACACAGCATAAGGAATATAGTCAATAACAGTACAGTAACTTTGCATAGTGACAGATTGCTACTGGACTTGTCACGGTGAGCATTTTATAATGTACTCAATTGTTGCGTCACTGTCATGCTTTGTTGTACATATGAAGCTAATACATCAACTACACTTCAATAAAAGAGTGGAAGCGTGAGTTTAAAGCTAAGACACTAGCTTAATAACACAATGCTGCTGCTAAGTCACTTCAGTCGTGTCCGACTCTGGGCGACCCCATAGACGGCAGCCCACCAGGCTCCTCCGTCCCTGGGATTCTCCAGGCAAGAACGCTGGAGTGGGTTGCCATTTCCTTCTCCAATGCATGAAAGTGAAAAGTGAAAGGGAAGTCGCTCAGTCGTGTCNAGGTGGAGGGGCTTAAGAGATGCAGACTCCCAAACACACAGCATAAGGAATATAGTCAATAACAGTACAGTAACTTTGTATAGTGACAGATTGCTACTGGACTTGTCACGGTGAGCATTTTATAATGTACTCAATTGTTGCGTCACTGTCATACTTTGTTGTACATATGAAGCTAATACATCAACTACACTTCAATAAAAGAGTGGAAGTGTGAGTTTAAAGCTAAGACACTAGCTTAATAACACAATGCTGCTGCTAAGTCACTTCAGTAGTGTCCGACTCTGGGCGACCCCATAGACGGCAGCCCACCAGGCTCCTCCGTCCCTGGGATTCTCCAGGCAAGAACGCTGGAGTGGGTTGCCATTTCCTTCTCCAAGGCATGAAAGTGAAAAGTGAAAGGGAAGTCGCTCAGTCGTGTCCGACCCTCAGCGACCCCATGGACTACAGCCTTCCAGGCTCCTCCATCCATGGGATTTTCCAGGTAAGAGTACTGGAGTGGGGTGTCATTGCTTTCTCCGTAATAACACAATAGTAGCAATTAAATTCTGTTTTTCTCAAAATAATTCCTACTTGAGTGGAATTCATAAATATACTTATATATAAGATATAGTCACATTTATTTCTTGGCTGTGTCCCTCCCTCCTGTCATGCATCTCCATAAAAATGACCCTTTTATGTTTATCCTCAAATCATTTGGAATGTCACTCATGAAACATATTTGTCAAATTAGCTATTATTAATTAAACGAAAACAGAAGAGTTGTATACTATTGGATTCAAATTTTTAAGCTTTGCAGGGTGAAATCTTGTCAAGGGGACTGACAGAGGCATGGGTTACTTATTCAGAAGTTTAAGATGTTCAGTCTTTGGGTCCAAATTTAATGGTAGCTAGAAATGATGACTGTAGTGGGCCATGATATAAGATATAATAAATTAATTCTGAAATGACTTTTTATCAATATACGAGAAGAGATGCTACTATAGATGCCACTAGGAATTCCACTATTCCATATGAGTTCTATGGAGGAGGGCATAGCCACCACTCCAGTATTCTTGCCTGGAGAATGCTATGCACAGAGGAGTATAGTGGGCTACAGTGTACAGGGTCATGAAGAGTCAGACACGACTGAAGCGACTTAGCGCTCACGCATATGAGTTCTGTGTAAAGGAATAAGGGAAAAGAAACTCATAGGGTCTACACATTGTTGATTTGATTGACTTCAAAATAAAAAGCTCCAAAGGTTTAAGAATACAAGATAGGGCCTTTTCCTTTTCTTAATAAGAACATTAGATTGCATTTTAAATAGGAATGCAAAAATAGCAAAACTTTATAAAGTCATCATTTACTTAATGTGAGAGAGTCACATCCAGCAAAAAGCTTCCTAAAAGTCCAACAAAGTCCCACCAGTAAAGGGTTCTCTGTGGGGAGACCCGGTTTAGAGGTCCCCAGACCTCAGCCCTTTAAGTCCAACCTGACATCTTTATTTTAGGATATGGATTCCTGCTTTACCCCATTTCCACCTCAAAATTCTGAACAGTAGAGGATGGCAAGGAAGGAGGGAGAGAGAAAAGCAAGGCAAAGGGAGATCCAAATTCAGAAATGTAAAGCTCTTAAGCAATATAAGCTCATCAATTAATGTTCTGTAAACATTCCTTTCTCAGTAAAATTACTGTAAACAACAGTGCCTAGTCAATGGCCATCACCAGAAAATGTCAGAGGGTTTGAAACACTTGGCTTCTCCTCCCTTTGTAATCAGCCAACTTCATTATGCTTTCTGCTTAGTAATTATAGATCTTATTAACAGAGATGGGTTTAATAACATAAAAATAATAGGCATTACAAATTGCATGCTCTCCCAAGAGACAAGAGATTTATGTCACTTCATATACCAATATGAAAACACGACTTTTGTTTAACTCATGTACTGACATTCTCTAAATACAGTGAAATGATACAATTTAATAGGAACATAGGCTGCACAAATCCTTTCTGAGAAAATGCTGTTTTATCCCTGCTTTGAGGAACTGAAAATGGTGTATCATACTCACACATTTAATATTTCTTTCTCCCTATGCAAGAGTCAATTCATGTATAACCAACATAGAAATATGCTACCATCTTGGAATTTTTAAAAATACCATTTTGGTTTTTGTTATAATGGTAATAGTGCTCACTGTAGAAAAATTGGAACCACAGAGAAAAGCAAAAAGAATCCCACAACCTAAAAATTACCATTTGATAGTATTTTGGTTTATTTAATTCCTGTAGCTTTATTCGTATATATTTTGCATAGCTGAGATAATTTTGTACCCCTTGTATACTGCTTTTTTCATTTAATATAACCTTGTGAGCATTTTCTTTTCATAGAGATCTTGGTAAACACACTTTTAATGAGTCTGTCTTCCACAATAACTGCTCACTCAGTAAGTTACTTCATCATTTCTCCATTGAGGAATGTGTGGATGATTTACTTTTTCACTGTTATCAGAAATACTTGATAAATAATCAGGCACATTTATTCTGTGGACTGGGACCCAGACTTTTGAGGAGGGAAGGGTGTTTCCTGTTGACCGAGGCCATTTCTCTTGAGAGATTTTAAGGAAATAGTCCTGGCAAAATTATAAGGTCAAAGACTATAAAATTTAGAGGCCTTAGTATATACTAACAAACTGCTTTCCAGAAATATTCCCAAGTTACACTCTACTAGCAAAGTTCAAGAAGACCCACTTCACTGTGTCTTTGGCAACACTGAGTATAAATATTTTTTTTAAGGTGAAATGACTTCTCAGCAATCATCTGTATTGAACATTTTACTCCCAAAGCATTTTAACTCAATGCAAGGTGCACAAACATAAATTTTTTGTAGAATACCTCCTGCTAAATTGGCAAATGCTCCTATTCTGAATACATAGGAAAAATACATTGTTTATTTTAAACTTGAAGGTTTTCTTTCTCTGATTGGGAAAAAAAAAAAAAAAAAGCACTGTTTGGGAGTTCCCTGGTGGCCTATTGGTTAAGATTCCAGGCTTTCACCTGCGTGGCCCAGATTCAATCCTTGGTCAGGGAACTGAGATCACACAAGACACACAGCATAGCCAAAAAAAAAATTTGTTTTTAAGGGACTGTTTATTTAACATTAAATCATAACTTAAATCTTTGGATAAGGACAGTTGGTCCTTTTTATAAGTCAACAAGACTTCAGTATGTTAGTGAATATAGAAGTATATACTCACAGATGCCAAAAAAAATCATGATTCATAGTTTTGCAGAAATGTATTTATCCACTGGGAGGAATAATTTTAATATCAGAGGAAAGACTTCTGTGAATATACAATTAAGGAAAATAATTTGCTTTTTGCATGTCCGTGGCAATGATTGCCTCTTTCAATCAGGCTTTTTCCTCATTGATTTCTCCTACATGTCTCCCGTGCTTTGAAGCTACACCTTAACATTAGCAGAGAATTGACTTTTCTTCTTAACTCTCTAGTTACAAATATCATCTCATTAGCTCACAAGTCTGCTTCTTACCAGGCTGAAATTTATTTTTAAGAAGTATTTCAACATTAAAATGATGTCAAGTTTCAAGAATTTAAATACACCCTAGTGAAAGAGTTTGGATAAGAAGGCAATGGCCAACAGAAGCTAAGACGATTTCTGGCCAAAGTTTACCCAGTGGGATGCAGAAGACCTGGCACAGTGCTCCACTTTACCCCACGTGGACTTGATTAATAATAACGTTTCCTAGACATGGTATGTGTACACTCTATGCTGCTCTCTACATTCCCGTATTATAGATGAAACTAAAGCTCAGAGAGGCTAAGAATCTAAGCCTAGGTTTAGAGCCTAAGTCTGTCTCATTCCAGAGTCTAAACATGCTTTTATTTTCTTTGTAGTTTTAATAAAATATGTGTGTCTGTGTATGCCTGGTTGTGTCTGATTCTGCGACCCCCTGGACTGTAACCAGGCTTCTCTGCCCGTGGGATTTTCCTGGCAAGAATACCAGAGTGGGTTGCCATTTTCTTCTACAGGGGATCCTCCAGACCCAGGAATGGCGCCAGTTGGTTACCACTGGCACCAACTGGGAAGCCCACAAACAGTGCATAGAAATAGGTACCATCAGAAAATAAGCACTGTTGCCCCGTCAGTTTATCTTAGAAGCCCCCTATGTACTACTCCTTAAGGCATCTCCCTCACTTCCCAGAAAGCCACTCTCCTGAATTTTGTCACTAATTTGCTTTCTTTTCTTCTAATAATTTTATATGTCTATATGCCTAAACACTATGTTTTTGTTTTATTTGCTTTTATTTTATCTATTTGGAAACCATGAATAATATCAGTCTCAGAAATATTTGTCATGGATTAATCGTAGACCTCTTACTATATCCATAGTTCTAGAGTTTTAAAATCAGAGTAAGTAGAAGGCCTAGATTCATACTTTTAAGGTAGGATCACCAGATTTAGCAAATAAAAGTATAAGTAACAATTCAGCATGCATAACACATGCAATGTCTGTGACATACTCAGCTCCCCTGTTGACTCAGACAGTAAAGAATCTATTACGGAAGACCTGGGTTCAGTCCCTTGGTCTGGAAGATCCCCTGGAGAAGGGAATGGCTACCCACTCCAGTATTCTTGCCTGGAGAATTCCATGGACAGAGGAGACTGGTGGGCTATGGTCCATGGGGTGACTGAGCAACTAACACTTTCATATTTTAAAAGTATTTATTTCTTATCTGAAACTCATTTAACTGGGCATCTTGTATTTCATCTTGCAACTCCATTTTAAGAGGACTTATTATATCAGTCTCAGCAGCTGAATACCAAGTGCTTACAACCCAGGTTGGTGGGGGTGATGTAGTCCGCACTGTCCTACTGGCTCCCACAGCATGGTGGGAATTACACGGATTCTTAACTTAGAAGACACAGGCCCTAATTTCTACTCTATAGGTTCTAATGGTGTGTGAGTTCTGTTGGAATATGAATTTGAATAAGTCCCTTAAACTTCCTGGGCTTTGGCTTTTTCATCTGCATGAAAGGCTTCCCTTAAAAAGTTAAATTATCATCTATTATAAGAGAAATTCAGACTCTAACACTTAGACTTGATAAACCAACAACCAATAGCATAAGCACATTCCTTAGAGGTACGTGGGGGACCTGGTCATTTAGAATTCCGAATGATCACCTCTGGGTTGCAGAACCAGGGGTGAGTGTCAGGAGAGGTAGAGAGGGAGAGCTGCTTCTTATGATCAGATCAAACATTTCATGTTTTTAACATCAACCTTCCTTTGGAAAATTTATAATTGTTGAAGTAGAAATCGAATAGGAGAAAAACTGAGTTTTAACATAATGAAATTGTGATGATCATAAGGCCTCTGTCGTAGAACTGAGGGACACAATGAGAATGTATGTGTAAGAAGTCTAATCCCAAAGCTGATACCATGCCTGTCTCTCTAGAGAAAGGAAAGGAACGCTGACGCCGCGCTGTCCCTGAAGAAATTGACTAATAGCAGGAGAATATCCCTGGCATCTCTTGATAGATCACTCAACCTTGACTGGCCAGCGTCTCCTGGTTAATCTTTCTGGTTCAATGCTCAGAAAAATACAGCACCCCTGAAGGACTTTTTAAGGACTTTTTATGCCCATGATGATTTCAAGTTACGGAATTTTATTCCAAAGTGGGGGGGGTGGTGAAACTCCTCCTAGGCTTCTGATGCAAGGCAGTGTCTTGAAGAAGATAAGGTGCCCCTCCCAACTTTGTCTCTAAAATAATGTAGGCTTTTGCTGCAGCTCAAACGGGGAACTAACTGCGGGGAGCTGTGGGACTGGTGACAGAAATGACCAGGTGTTAAGCAGCTTAAGAGAGCAGCAGCGCCTTCTGGAGACAGGGGAGATGCCGCGATGTGACTGGTACTGCATCCCGGGAAAGGACTTCCTCAGGCTGAGGTCTGCCCTCTAGTGGCTGCAGATGCTAATTTCTCTCCGCTTGTTTCTCTCCCACGGGAGGGAGAACTTTTGAGCGCCAAGTAGCTGAAGAAGTTAACTAGGGAACCGGAAACAAGAAACAGGTCAGACAGCACAGGTCGTTGAGACGTGGGTGAGAGACTGGGTTTCCACTTCTGTGGATGCCTTTCCTCTGAGCTAGTGTTTCTCTAGAAATTAGAAAAATAAGGCTAATAACAGAAAGCAAACATGCTTTTGAGTTAAAGGATTGACTTTCATTCTAATATTTTCGTTCTGCCGAATTTGGAGCACTTCAGGAAATGAGGATAGTAAATGGTAATTTAGTGTCCCTCGTCATCTCCCAAATGGTTTAGAAATTTTTACTCATTTGTTACACCTCTCCTACCAGGAACCAGTGTTCCAACCCACCTTTCAAATTCATAATCACAAAATGATTTTCAGTTGGAATAGATATACATGATCCTCATCTACCAGGAAAATTAGGTATTCTCTCCATGATACAGATTTAAGACCTAAGCAGGATCTGTTCCCGTAATTCAGTGCTTTGCACATAACAGGAATTCAGTAGAGAATGCTGGAAAGAATGAAGGTCTTAGGGGATAAGCAGGGCCTGGAACCCAGCTATTCTGCCACTTAATACGGTGTCCCTTTCACTATACCAGGATAGTACGATTTCTGGTGAGATGTAGGCAATCCACTTGATTGAAACACTGGTAGGTTTTCAAAACAGGAAGGGGTTTGTCAGGGCCAGGAATAGCAGGAGAGACAGACCTGAAATAATTACCTAAATAATTATCTTCTTAGAGTTAACTGTGTTAGGAGGAGAAAGTACAAGGCATTGTTAGAGTAAATGACTGGCGACTGGACCAACAGGAAAGGCCTCTCTGCAGAGGTGACCCTTGTCTGACTCTGTGACCCCATGGACTGCAGCCCACCAGGCTCCTTTGTCCCTGGGGATCTTCCAGGCAAGAATACTGGAGTGGGTTGCCATGCCTTGCTCCAGGGGATCTTCCCAACCCAGGGATCGAACCTAGGTTTCCCACATTGCAGGCGGATTCTTTACCATCTGAGCCACCAGCGAAGCCCAGAGGATGACTAGAACTCAACAGACATAGACGAGTGTGCTATGGATTTAGAGCCAGGAAAGAAGGGGATCAGTTAAAGTTGTGCTCCAGCCAGAGGAACCAACCCAGCTAGATCCTGTGCACTTTGCCCCTCACCCTCAGGCCCTTTTTTTCTGAATGTGGACTTTGTCCTTGCTTGAAATTCCTCACCTGGAGGCCCTCTGCTCTTCTCTCAGGATTCAGTCCAAGCCTCTTCCCCTTTGAAGCTTTTGTGGACTCTGGGAAATGTTAGACACTGGCCACCGTGTGCCTTTCTCATTCCTGGCACGTCATAGGAATTTGTGAAATCTCCACTAAGTATCTAGTAAATAAGTATAACAGCGCATTATTCAGTAACTTTTTGTGAATATTTAGCCCATCTGCAGACTCTGAGCCCCCGGGAGCATCCGTCCAGTGCTGGATCTGCAGTCCTTTTTAGTGTTGGTTAAGTGGATGTAGGAGGCTAAGGCACTGGGGCTGTGAAAACAGAAACCTTGGAACTGAAGTTTCAGCGTCAAGTGAGGTGAAATCATGGAAGGCCTTAACTGTCTGAAAGAGGCTGGACCTTGTATAGGATGTGGGGAGACACCGAGAGTGTCTGAGCAAGACCCTGGCTGTTCAGACTTATGCTTTATGAAGGTAGCTGTCAGCAGACTGCACGCAGGCAAATGTGGGGAGAAACTGGAGAGATGGAAGCCAGGAGGTGGGAAATCCCCTAGATGAGTGGGAGTAGAAAGGGACAGGAGGGAGGAGCCCCGGGAAGGGAGAAATGGCACATCAGGACCTGAGAACTGATTTCCTGTGGGAGAGTCACTCTGGGGCCTCCACCACAAGAGGCAGTTTATAATGTCTCCCAGGAATTCTCCAGAGGAACACAAGTTTTCTAGTTAAGTAATTAAGAAATAGTATGTTCTCTAGAGAATAGCTGACTGCCCTACGTAATTTCTGCAATTTCGATTTAGCAAAAGGGTGAAGTAGTTATGTCATATACATATTTTATTATATATATTATATATATATATATATATATATATATAGAAAGAGGTTACTGCCCACTAGATAACCATGTAATAACATCCCAGCAACATCAGTAGCCTAAATGACTTCTGGAAGCTTCATCATAGCATCTCCTAGCTTCTGGCTTCCCTTTGATCCTAGAGTCAATGTTTCATTTTTATTACTCCATCCCCCTGCAGTTTTAATTACCAGTATGGTTGAAAATGCTGTGGGTTTATTTGTTCATTGAAAGGAAATAAAAGGAAAGGAAAATGGAGCATACAGAAAGCTTACACAGTTTATTACAAATTTTACACCAGAAGTCAGGAAATAGCAAATTTAGGATTCTCAAGGCATGTGAATATTAATTTATCTGCTCTGCATATGTTTTAAAAGATGTTTCACATCTAATCCTGAATCCAAACTGTCATCCATAATGTGGGTAGGTTAATATTAGCATAATTTATCTTTTGATTTTTTTAACTTCCTGAACCATCTTTATGAGTGACTAGGTGGCTCAGATGGTAAAGAACCTACTCACAATGCGGGTGACCCGGGGTTCAATCCCTGGGTCAGAAAGATCCCCTGGAGAAGGGAATGGCAACCCACTCCAGTTTTCTTGCCTGGGAAATCCCACGGACAGAGGAGCCAGGCAGACTACAGCCCATGGGGTCTCAAAGAGTCGGACACAACTGAGCAACTTCACTTTCTATTCTCTAAACCCCTAAACATGTATGAGGACCCACTATATGTCAGGTGCTGTACTTTACTTCTTTATGTATCTAAAACTTCAATTTTGCAAAACTCCTGCAAGATACGGTACTATTACCTCCATTTTGCAGTTGATGAAACAGGCTCAGAGTGGCTCAGTGACTTGCCTGAGACCACACAGTTCTGGACACTGTTGGGAATTCAAATCTGCTTGACTCCAACCTCCCCACCCTGCTGCCTCTAAGACTGAACCACAGCAGACTGGCTTTAATATAGCAATGCAACTCTAAGAAAATGCTGATATGAGATGATATGTTAGTCGCTCAGTCACGTTCGACTCTTTTCAACCCCTTGGACTATAGCCCGCCAGGCTCCTCTGTCCATGGGATTTCCCAGGCAAAAATACAGAGTGGGTAAACATTCCCTTCTCCAGGGGATATTCCCATCCCAGGAATCAAACCGGGTCTCCAGCATTCCAGGCGGATTCTTTACCATCTGAGCCACCGGGGAAGCCCTGAAAATGCGAAAATTTGTCCTAAGTGGTCAAGAAGAATTAAAGCTGTCTTTTATGCTATCCTGTGGTCAAAGCAGAGAACAAGCCTCAGTAAGCTTAACAGTTTCAACGAGCACAGTAAAACCACCACCATGGACCCCTGGCTCTGGAATCATTTCCTCTTTCTCATATAACTGTTTCTCAGAAGGTTATTGCCCTGTGTCAAACATCATTGGACATTATGTTGCAGGAAAATGGGGCACGAGAAAATGGTCACGTCCCAGGTCTCAGGTGTGTGCCTGGAACAGGCTGCCGGCTGAGGGGTCTTGGCTTTGCGCAGGAAGGACTTTAAGCATCAGCCATAGTAAAGTGAGTGCAAGTTTACTTAGATTACACCTTCCATGGACAGAATGTGGGCCATCCCAGAAGGTGAGAAAACTGAAACAGGCTGGTCAGTTTTCATGGGCTGCTTATTTTATAGGCTACCAAGTGGGTGGATTATCCCAACTGTTTTGGGAAAAGGGCAAAGATTTCCAGGCATTGGGCCACTGTCCACCTTTGGCCTTTTAACGGTTGGCCTCCAAACTGTCCTGGCGTCTCTGGGTATATCATTTAGCTAATGCTTTATAATGAGTGTATAATGAGTTTCAACTTTCTACTGGAAGTCAAATCTTATGCCATCTGGGGCCCAGTGGTTCTAACCAGTTTCTGTCACATCCTCAACAGCTCTGTCTTCAAAGGTCGTGCCCTTCCCTCTTCCCTCCCATCTCAATACAATGGTGACAGTATTTCAAGCTTCAGTGAAATGTTTCATAAGAAATGTCGCACTTTACAAATAAACCTTTTCCTCTGTGTTCATGATGATAAACTTGTGCAGAGCAATTCTCCAAAGCATTTAAAGGTAATTGATTACTTGTTAATATTTACAACCACCCTACAAGTGATTTGGAGATGAATGCTGCTATTTGTATTTTCTTTTCCTGTGATGACTAACATTTCAAAAATTTAAGATGTCCTAACTGGACCCTGAAATTAAACGCTGGTCTCTGGCTCCAAGCCCAGTGTACTTTTGTGGCCTTGAAGATGATCATTTACTAATAAATCTAAGAAAATAATAAGAATAGATATTAGATATTAAGATATATATCTAAGAATATCTAAGATTATTAGAT
>SJYQ01018656.1:343234-359345 GCA_006410935.1 Redunca redunca
ATCTATAATATATATATGAGCTATATAAGAATAGATATTAGATATAGATATTAAGACTTCAGGCTAAAATTGCTACCCTACCTTCCTGTCTGCCTCTGAAGTCAGGAGGAAGGGAACTCGTGGCTTCTTGTCCTCCTGTGTCTGTCTCGGGGCAGGACACAGACTGTCACCCATTGTGTCATTCAGGCCCTCCCGACAGCACCTGTGGTTGGGGTTCTTGCCTCCATTTTACAGGCAGGAAAACAGAACCTCGGAGACATTAAGGAAATTTCCCAGCCTTACTCCCCTGAAGAATCTCAGCTCCAGGGTTTAAACCCAGGTCAAGCCAAGCCCGTGCTTATCCCACCCTTTCTGTCCCACCTCTCTTACACCTTAAAAAAAAAAAAAAAAAAAGTTCTGACATCTACCAGGAAATTTTAGAAACAGGCATGGGAAAATACGGATAGTTAAAAATTCACAGATTACTGCCAATTCTTATTTTAGTATTCCTGCCAGATCTTTAATTAGAAAAGCAAGACTGTTACATTGTCAGACTGGCTTGCTTGAGAGTCCCCATCTCCCCACGCCTCCGCTCTGCTGGAGGTGAACACGGCCGAAAGGTGGATGTCCCGACACACCCGGCAGTGCGTTCGTGTGTGATCAGGACTTGCTTTCATATATGTGCTCCTGTTTGAAGAGGACGTTCCAAACATCATAATTTCACATTTTAAATAGGAAATCCATAATACCACTAGGAAGCAACATCATCTTTTCTTTTTTTGGTCATGAAAGTTAAGGATGAATGTTTTGATTCATCTAACAGACTAACATCTCTCATTTCTTTCCCCAGAGCATACCTGCATTATGACAGACACAAATGTGCCAGGAGAATGCTAAATGGCTTTGCTCCTTTTTAAAGGAACATAGATACAAAGCTGATCAGGAAAGGTTAGCAGGCAACTACTGGCATCAAAAAGAGAGGGAAAGAATCAGAATCCAATCTCCTTCTCTTGTCAAGTATTCTTGACAAGCATCTCTTGTCAAGTATTTTGTATCTGACTATGTAACACACAGAAGCAGCCTTTTTGTTAAAAAGTATCTTTCAAAGGTAGCCTTAGGATATTATCTTCTGTGTAGATTCTGTCAAATTTGTTGCTTTAAAACTCAATAGATCCCAACAGAATTGAAATGATAAAGGACAGACAACCAAGTTTTAAGCAATTACATTATCTGACACTCACATGTGCCATTTTTTTTTAAACCTGCTATTAGAAACTAAATAAACTCAGGCTGTGGTAGTAGTCGCTCAGTCGTGTCCGACTCTTTGCAATCCCGTGAACTGTAGCCCACCAGGCTCCTCCGTCCATGGGATTCTCCAGGCAAGAGTACTGGAGTGGGTTGCCATTTCCTTCTCTAGGGGATCTTCCCAACCCAGGGATCGAACCCAGGTCTCCCGAATCGTAGGCAGACGCTTTAACCTCTGAGCCACCAGGGAAACCGTAATGTACCACAGGCTGTGGTACATTAACAAAATCCAGGGAAGTATAGACTGTCTCTAATTTTTAAAATAGGTAACTTACATGTAAAGCTCACATAAGTATTTACTGTGTCATCTTCTCCACTTTCATATCCCTCGGGATCCCCAGTGACAATGCTGTGGTATACAATAAAGTGGGTTCAGGAGCAGAAGAAAGGAAACAGTATCGTGAAGAGAAGCTAGAGTTTGGGGAGCTGACTGCAGGATGGTGAGCTGGAAAATCATGGCCTTGGGAGTCAGAGGGGCTGGATTTAAAAATCAGCCTTACCGCTTAATACCGTATCACCTTCAACAAGTCATGTAACCTCTCTGAGCCTTAGTTTCTGAATCTATTAAACAAGGACAGTAATACACAGCATGTGAGATTCTTGAAAGAATTAAATGAGATGATATGTGCAGCCATAACCGAAGCCATCACCCACGTGATTCAGTTCCAGAAGAAATAGAATTTAAAGGATAAACATCATGGAAAAGTAATTCCAATTTTATTCATTTCTCCAGCATTAAAGACAGTCCAGTCATAACCAGTTGCAGTATTTCTCATAGGTAAGGTAAGGTAAAGTCTCTCAGTCGTGTCCGACTCTTTGTGACCCCATGGGCTGTAGCCTACCAGGTTCCTCTGTCCATGGGACTTTCCAACCAATAGTACTGGAATGGATTGCCATTTCCTTCTCCAGGGGATCTTCCCGACCCAGGGATCAAACCTGGGTCTCCCACATTGTAGACAGACGCTTAACCGTCTGAGCCACCAGGGAAGTCTTTTCTACCTGATTCACTTGTGCCCTTGGCATCTGGAGCTTCTCATTTCCTACCAAAGAACATTCTCCACCCTGCCTTGCTTTTTCTGTCACTCCCACTCCACCTCCCATCTCCTTCCCAGACTTTATTACAAAAGTGACTTAATTTCTTTTGAAAAGTCCCTTTTCTTTAACTCCAGTCTCTCCAATTTTGTGTTTCTCTGGTCATTCTGTATCACAAGTATTGAGAAACCATTCTGAAAAAGAAAGACCAGTGGTTTGGTTTGGGAGATCAGGTTGGCAGACAAGAAGGTTTAAATGAAGCGGGAAATTATGGGCTTCTTCCTCGTCGATATGGGAGAGTGATGTGGTAGAAAATCGGCCAACAATCCAAGCTGATCATTTTCACCTGTAATTTATGTAAAGAAAGAGGCACAGGGTGTGCTGCGCGGTCGTGTCTGACTCTCTGAGAGCTCACGGACTGTAGCCCACCAGGCTTCTCTGTCCATAGGATTTCCCAGACAAGAATACTGGAGTGGGTTGCCATTTCCTTCTCCACGGGATCTTCCCAACCCAAGGATCAATCTCCTGCATTGGCAGACAGGTTCTTCACCACTGAGCCACCAGGGAAGCCCAGCACAGGGTCTGGCACAAAGTAAAATCGCAACACTAGTTTGTCCTCTTCTATTCAACTGGGATGCAAGGAAGAGCTAGAGGCTGGCCAGCTGTCTGTCTGTCTCCATATGGTCTCTCTATGTGACTGACTTGGCCTTCCTCCCAGCATGACTGTCTCGGGGGGGTCAGACCCAGGTAGAAGCTACAAACCCCTTTATGAAGCAGCCTCAGAATTTACACAGGCACCATGTTTGCAAGCTAAAAGAAGCAAGTCTTAAGACCAGCCCAGATTCAAGGGGAAGAAACTGCACAAGGGCGTGGAAACTCAGATGCGTGGTGGATTGGGGGCCATGTTTGGAGCCCACCTAGAACATAGCCCATTCAACTCCCCAAAACAGTTTTTCCTCATTTTGGAAATTTAGAAATATTCTGTTCCACACTACAGTTAACTTTCGCTGAGGAATGGAGAATTTGGATTAGACTGGCAGCCTCTTACATTAAACAAGCAAAGTTCAGTGTGAAAACACCCAGTCCCTTCCTTCTTGGAGAGACAGCGTGTCCCTAAAGTCAGGCTGTTGAATTCGACTCTTGACTCCACCCTACACTCTAGTTTGAGCTGGTTTTGCATCCTAGCGTTTCCAGCCTGTAACTATGACAAGTCACTCTGATACGGGAACACCTTAAGCTCACCCAGGAATTGTAGACAGTTGACAGTAGTTTCAAAAAGCATAAGTAGCATGGTTTTCAATGTGGATATAGGGAATCAGTGGAAGTTTACTGCAAGCGACTTTATGGGCAAATGGAACTTGCACTTGTTTGGAGTTTTTTGTTGTTGTTGTTGTTTTTTTTTTACTATGCTGGGTCTTAGATGAGGCACGAGGAAATCTTCATTGCTGCACGTAGGATCTAGTTCCCTGACCAGGTGGTCCAACCTGGGCCCCCTGCACTGGGAGCACGGAGTCTTAGCCACCAGACCACCAGGGAAGTCCCACATTTATTTGGACTTGTGGCATCTCCAATCTTTTTGTCTTTGGCTTCACTGGGATATGAATGCAAAATGGCACCCAACTTGCCCTGAAGTTTTTCAATTCACTTTATTATATTAGTAGGAATTCAACCAATAACATATTCTTTTGAGTGCACAAATATAACCAAAGCTTTGCAGACAAACGCAATAAAATCTGCTAAGTAATTCTGGGAGGCAGGGCCGGGTGAGTGAATAGAATCTGGGGAGACTGGTTTCTGAAATGCCTGAGAGGCAGTGGAAGACCCTGCTCACCAAATGTTTACAGGGAGGAGGCAGACAGGTTTCACTAGTCTTTCAGCCGACATTTAGAAATCAAATAACAGAAACATCAAAGGGATCCAGAGACTTCCTAGGTCTGGCCATGGGTGGGGTATTAAGGGAGCTTCCCTGGCGGCTCAGGTGGTAAAGAATCCGCCTGCAATGAAGGAGACCTGGGTTCGATCCCTGGGTTGGGAAGATCTCCTGGAGGAGGGCAGGGCAACCCCCTCCAGTATTCTTGCCTGGAGCATCCGCATGGACAGAGGAGGCTGGTGGGCTGCAATCCACGGGGTCACACAGATTCGGACATGACTAAGCATGCACACCCACTCAGGTTCATGATACAGATAGAGCATGCGAGGGGCAAGAGAGCTGTGTTAGTCAGGGTTCTCTGTGTCAAGCGTCTGAAATCAACTCTGGCCAACTTGAACAGAAAGGATCTTTCAGCGGGATACAGGGCTGATTCCAAACAGATAGGCCCAGTCACCTCCAGAAGGCCTCGGTAGCAGAGATTACTACAGGGTCTTGTCTGAACATCCCCACCAGAAAGGATGAACCAGCCCAACCATTTTCAGTCTTTTCACCACTAAGGAGGATGACACCAACAATCCTGGCATGGGTTAGTTTACTCGGCCACTGGCTGGAGAAAAGATGACCACTATTTAAACATATCCCATTATGAATATGCCCAGTGGGAGAAAGGTGATTCTTCCAAATGACTGGTTTTGCCCCAGGAAAGTAAAAGGGTGGTAGACTGCCAAAAGCAACACATATCTATTACAAAAGTCAACATTAACTCGCCAGAAGAATAATACCTGTAGTGAAATGAGGGGTCTTTTCTTAGAATAATCAGGCAGGTGGTTGGAGGGCAGGGTGTGGGCTGGGCAGTAGTGTGCTGCCGTGCTGCCAGAAATGGCTTGTTTTGTCCCAAGAGGCTAAAAGGCAGTTGAGAAAGAGGAATAATTACAGTCTGAGACAACCTTTGAGAATAATCTATTATTATCTTGTACCCCGCTTGATCCTGCAGACTCTCAGGCGAAATCCCAGACACAGTGCAAAACTCCCAGACACTCTTTTCCAAAGACCTAAGCACTCTTCGAAAGGAAAGGGCCACTAGAAAATCCAATGTTAGTTTGAAGAATTAATTCTGCTTGCTTTCCTGTTCATCTCATTGAGGGTTTGAGTAAAGAGGTGGAAAAGGAGGTTGGTGATTTGGATGCACTGGCTAAGTCAGGCTGACGTAGGTCAAGTGCAAGGGCTTGGGGCAAATGAAGGTTCAGAGACCTGGGGAAGAGGAGCCCTGAGGTGGAGGAGGGCCATTAGGATCGACCCTCCTCAACACACGTATCACAGTTCCCCACTCCCCAACCAGAATTCGGGCTCCGATTGTCATTCAGCCACCTTAAGGGTTAAACCAGCAACCTGTAGAAGAGGCCTTGAGACTAAATGACTGTTTGTAACTTTGCAGTTGAGGGAAGATGCATCTTGGGTTTCTAAACACTGACTTAAACCTTAGGAGCACGGCTTTTTCAGCCGGGGTGTTGTCTATAACGCATCATTTAGACTCTGATTTTTTGTTGGTGGGATTTATCCTGAGCGACCTGGCCTGGGGAGTTCCAACATCAAGCAAACATTCATTTCTCATGCATGTAATTTGGTTAAGCCCTTAATGAGGCACGATGGCTTTTATCATGTCTGCCTTGCATCTTTATTTAGTCTGGCTGATTAACGAACTGGCTCAAACCCCCTGCCTCTGTGGAGTACAGATAAACAAGAGCTTAACTGACTCAAGGGGTACCTTACCGTCTCCCGAGGGGCCGTGAGAGATGTGGGGTGTTCCTCTGAGGTGGTCCCGTCAGAGGGCTGTCTGCCTGAGAGCTGGAGGCTAAGGGGAAAGAGGGGAGTCAGACTGCCCAGGTCAGAGCACTGCTGGGGACAGGGGCTGGCCTCTGGGTCTCCGCAGAGGATCCTGCCTATGCCCTGTTAAACAGAGCATCCTTCCTTTTTCCCTTAGTTTGTCCGCCAGCTCCCTGTCCCACTCCCCCAGGAGAACCTAAGAGCAGAAGAGGGCAGAGGAGCAAAAGTGAAAGCCGAGCCCAGTCCTCATCCACTTGCCCATCTTCCTTTCCTCAGAGGGTCCAGAGGCCTGGGCTAGGCCTGTGCCTGGAGGGGAGGACTGGAGGGTGGAGAGTTAAGCTGGACTGGACTGTGTGTGTGTGTGTGTGCGTGTGTCTGTGTGCATCATAAAAGTTTCAAGGAAGCCACACCCATGACACCTTTACAATGTAAGAAAATGAGACTGTATGCCTCCTTCAGTTAATTTATCTTGTTTATTAATTTTTAAACTATAAAAGGGGAGAATACAGCCTGCTATATTTTGACCTTAAATCATCCACATGACTAATTATGAGGTTCACTAAGAATAGTCAAAATGCTGACATGAAAAAAAAAAAAAAAAGAACATTGACATGGTACTTGGAAATTCAGCCAAAAATGACTCCAGTTTTGCAGAGTGAGAATTTTAAAAGGTCCAGTTTATGACAATTTTTGTGTGCCTCAATGTTTTTGTATTGGCAAACATTGTAGATTTTGAAAATAAGCATGAAGAGCTGTTTTTGGAAGCTGGCATCTATGCACCTAGCCGTATCAGCTCACCTGTACACATCATCCTAGCTCAGAACCCCAGAACAGTACTGCTCTGAAGAAGCTTGGTGGCTTCCAGACCGCCAGCCTCTGGGCCGAGAGAGCAAGGGTGCTGTGGGCTCACCATCTGGCATTACAGCGACTTAGGTCAAGAGAACCGTAGATAGCGTGATTGTTTGTCACTGACTCTTCACAAATTGGCTGCTAATAGGAGAGTTCTCCAGAGTCATCTGTCAGATGAACACTCATGACCTAGAATTGTGCCTCTAATGTACCATCTAAAAATGAACCAGCTAATTTTACTGCTCAGCCAAACAGAAGACATAGAACTGAAGTATCCGTGGGCAGTAAGTCTAAAATCCAGACTTTCCCCCTTGACCCCATAAGACCGCAATATAGTGCAGGGAACTCTACTGCAGCCCACTCATTTCTCCGTGTCTTTAAATTGTGTGTGTGGTTTAAGAATGCTGGAAATTTCAGTTTTGTGAAAAATGAACAAAAAACACTTCGATATACTATTTTAATAGCTGGAACTTAAGTTTTCAATGGGATTTATATATATACACACATATACATATATACATATATATATATATATATATAGTTTGGCCACCTGATGCGAAGAACTGACTCACTGGAAAAGACCCTGATGCTGGGAAAGATTGAAGGCAGGAGGAGAAGGGGATGACAGAGGATGAGATGGCTGGATGGCATCACCGACTCGATGGACATGAGTGTGAGTAAACTCCGGGAGTTGGTGATGGACAGGGAAGCCTGGTGTGCTGCGGTTCATGGGGTTACAAAGAGTCGGACACGACTGAGCGACGGAACTGAACTGATACATGCATACGTATAGATAGATCTGTAAGTATGTTATAATCTCTTTTATTTACTTTTGGCTGTGCTGGGTCTCCGCTGCTGAGAGGGCTTTTCTCTAGCTGCGGCCACCGGGGGCTGCCCTCTAGTTCTGGTGCACAGGCCTCTCTTGGCGGTGGCTTCTCTTGTTGCAGAGCGCGGGCCCTAGGGCACGGGGACTTCAGTAGTTGTGGGTCCTGGGCTTTAGAGCGCAGGCTCAATAGTCATGCTGCATGGGCTTAGTTGCTCCGTGGCATTCGGATCTTCCAGAACTCATGTCTCCTGCTTTGGCAGGTGAATTCTTTACCACTGAGCCACCAGGGAAGCCCTCAGAAGGATATTTTTAACATCAACCATTGTCATTTAGCATTTTTACTAAAAGTAGTTGATAAAGCACTTTATGTATAGAGTTTATTGACAAGAAGCCTAGCATAAATATTTGTTTTCTTCTCCCCCCACCCCCCCAAAAAAAATAACTATAAGGTCAAAATTCCGAAGGAAAATTGGCCTGTTTTCCAAAATGTTTGAGAGAGTGAGTAGCACCTGCCCCCCAGCCCTCCACATCATGCTTTCTGGTGTTCACTGACGTGGGTGAGTTCTGATTGGGAAGAGCAGTGATGTGTCTGAACTCCCAGAGGGTGGAGATGAAGGCCAAGCAGGGGCAGGACCAGGGGAGTTTACTGACTTTGAACATCCGTGGGTTTCTGAGGACACACAGCTGCCACTGATCCTCACTTCTGCTCACATTTCAGCCCCAAGCTATTTTTAGGGCAAAGAACTTGAGACTTTACATCGAAGGCTAAATTTAGTGATGGTGAAACAGGGAGTTAAATGGAAACTCTCTCCCCACTCAAAACACATCATCAGGTTTGGGTAAAATGCTAATAGCACTTAAGGAAGTGACAGTGAAGAGAAAAAAAAAAAGACCGTTTTGAAGATTGGATCTGATCCTTGGCTGATTTCCATTTGGCCTGGGGGAGAAGCTCCCAGATCTGATTCTATTTAGGGCTGCGTGAATGAAGATGCAATAAGGTATTGCAAACATTTAGTGGTGATGCCCTGGATTAAAAGATGAAGATAGGATGGTTTATGGTTCCCCAAGGGTAGACAAGGCACTTCAAAAAATCATCCTCGGGACCCACATCTCCCAGACTGTACCTCACAGAAGTATAAGCAAGGGGTGGGGAACCTAACCCGTTTCTGACTTACTGTCTCCTTCAAGATGCCAGAATATTCTGCTTCACCAGCTTGGAATAAAATTATTGTTCAAATTAGCCTCCAACTCGCCTATCACTTGAATGGTTTTTCTTCTCTCTGTAGGGTCCCTCCCCCATAATAAATCCCAAACCCCAGAGATTGTCTTAATTCAAAGAGCCAGATTAGCTTTATCTTGGCTAGAGTCAAAATGCAGCTTCAACCCCAGGAGGTTAGAGGATAACTCCTAATTATTAGGTATTGGTTATTCCCTGCTAAAGGCAGCTGGACTCCCAACGAGATTGGCTTTGTGACTCAGACCTCTGTTCACGCACAGATGCGCACACAGATGCATGCATGCATGCCTGCAACCTCCACTTTGCCCAAAGTAGCCTCTTTTTTTTTTTTTTTGATAGAATTCAAGCTGCACTGGGGGCCCAGGTGACCAGCACAAACCTGTCTGCCCCAACCTCCCCCACTCCCCTTTCCTCCAAGGTAATCTCCCTGATGTCCCTCTAGCCCGAAGTTTTCCTGTCGTCTGAACTCAGTGAGACAGCTCACCCTCCCTGAGATGTTTTATATGTTGGGTGACTTCGAAGAGGAAGGGGTTAGACACTCTACTGCATCTGACACTCTACTGTATCTGCACAGATTTTATGCAAATTTGTGAACCTCTTCCCCACAAGCTTTAAGATCCACCCACCAAAGCGTATTACACCCTTCCTCTGTAAACAAGTGATGCCTGTTTGCATTGACCTACATAAAATAAGGGGTCATGCAAATGATTCTTCCAGAAGACCTGCTCCAAGATGACTTGCTGTCTCCACCATTCGGACCTTGCTGTGCGCTCCTCCCAGTAAAATGATAACAGACCCTTGTGAAGTGTGATCCACCCCTCCTGAAAATCCTTTCTCAGAGAGTGTGAAGTGGGTAAAAGTCAGATGGGGCTTTGGAAAGGCTGTTTCTGGGGATTTCCCTGGTGGTCCAGTGGTTAAGAATCTGCCTCCCAACACAGGGGTCGCAGATTCCATCCCGGGTTGGGGAACTAAGATCCCACGTGCTACGGGGCAACCAAGCCCACCCATCAGGAACTGCTGAGCCCGCGTCCGGCAATGAAAGATCCCGCATGTCACAGGGATGATCTCACGTGCTGCAGCTAGGACACCACGAAAGGCTGTTTCTACCGGCGAACCCTGGTGGGCTCTGTGTGTCCTGCTCAGAACCCCATGTCGTGGAGCAGACTCGGGATGCTGTCTGTCCTCCTGCAGTTCAGACAGGCAGTGCCTTAGTCCTCTGTGTTTGAGGAAGTTAGGCTGGTAATGACCTGGGTGACTCACTGTGACTAAATGCAGAAGCAGAGCATGTCGGCTTGGCCAATGGGGAGGACGGGTTCCCCAGCCTGAGCCTTCCTCCTCTCCTTCAGGCCCGCCTGGAGTCCTCCCAGGTCTCTGATTCCCATTTACCCTGGGAAGCCTCTTGTTCCCACGAAAGGGAGTCTCTACGGTGGATCCCGGGCAGGGGCTGTGTAACCCTCTCACATTCCTCTCCAGAGGGCAAGGGGGCCTGGCCTGGGNTCCTAGGACATTTCCACTGTTTAAAAGAGTTGAGGTCTCACGAGAAGTGCTCCATCGGTGAGCTCACTGTCGCTTGGTGCCGTGTTCCCTGGCTGGGGACCGCCAGGTGACGCGCAGCGGCTGATTAGGATTGCATAAAGCACAGCGATTAGGCTCACTTGAGGAACAGAACTCCAATCACGGAGGAACAAACCATTCAGTGTACACCCCGGGCTTTTCATTGGCATGTACGACGGTTTATTAAGACAACAAATACATCTGTTCACTTGCATTTCTGTGTATAAATGGAGATTATACAGTAGTTACAGCAGAGGAGCCCCGTGTTTTTGTCCTTGAGAACTTTGGAGAAAGAAACTACCCTCCCCTCACTGAGATTCTCAGCACATCATAAAGGCAGTGTTTGCCAACTTATCACTTACTATGCGTAAACCTCTGAACTGAAGCGATACCAGCTTCACTGGGGCTTCCCAGGTGGCGCTAGTGGTAAAGAATCTGCCTGCCGATGCAGGAGATGTTGTAAGAGGCTCGGGTTCGATCCCTGGGTCAAGAAGGTCTCCGGGAGGAGAGGATGGCAACCCACTCCAGTACCTTGTCTGGAGAATCCCACGGACAGAGGAGCCTGGCGGGCTACAGTCCATAGGACCGCAAAGAGTCGGGCAGGACTGAAGCAGCTTAGTATGCATGCACACACTCAAGTTTCATTACCAGGTATGTTGGATACTTTGTCTCTAATTTAGCTCTTATAGGCTTGTTTCTGCCTTTCCTAGGGCTAAGAAACAATCCTCTTTTAGGGGGGAAACGAATGCTGAGAGCAATCCTTGCCCATGTTCTATACTGTTGACCCTGCAGCCTGGGTCACAGTAGACTGGGCTATGACTGGTCCTTGGGCTTCAGGCAGACACGGAAACCAGAAGGCGGCCCGGTGCAAAGAGCTTTGCTTATCTGAGGCATTTTCTGTTAAAAGCAGAACTGGAGAAATGATCTTGAAGCTTCCTCTGGTCACCCAGGGAGGGGCCCAGTTGACAGCTCTGCCAGAAAGGGAGAGGCATAACCAGAGGGCACCAAGCTGAAGTCACCAGGCGACAGGTGTCCCGTGGTAGAGCAAGGCGGAAAAAGAGTGAAAAACGAGAGCAGAGGGGTCAGAGACAGGGAAATAAATGGGGCTGGAAGACTCACCAAGAGAGGGGACAGGGGCCATTTTTTCTCTGGAATGACAGCTACTAAGAGCTGCTCAGGACACTAGAACATTTGTGGTTTCCTCAAAGACAACAGGAACCTTCCAGTTCCAGGAGCCGAGTCTCAGAACACGGGCAGTTCCTGAGGTTCTCTTCCTTTACTGTGTAGCGTTCTTACCGCAGGGCTGAGGGGCAGCATGCCCCAGGGTAGCTTGAGCAAACCCGTTCTCCATCCCCCTGGGCAGAGCCTCAGCCTCCCCCCCCCCCNCCCCCCCCCGAGGCGCCTGGATTCACTCTCTCCTTCATACAGAGCTTAGGGATCAGCCAGCCAGCCCTGCGGCTTGTGCCCCAAATACTGCAAATGAAGTGATGGGGCGGGTGCCTGTTTGAAGGAGTGGCAGAGTGAGGATGGAATTCAGCCTGGAATCCTGGAGTCAGGGAGGTCAGGGGACCCTGAGGTCACAGCTGCTGTTCCAGCCAGAGCTTCTGCCGCCGTTGCCCTGCAGGCAGCTCAGGTTTCAGTGCTCAGCTCTCTTGTCCTCAAAGGTAGAACCCACAGGGAGATGTCTGTTAACACTGTGGCTGAGGAGGTGTGGCCTCAGACCAGCTAAACCAGCATCTCCAGAGATTGGGTCGACACTGATATTTTTTAAATGCTCCCCAAGTGATTCTCAAAAGCAGGCAGTGTTGAGAATCCTCCACTTACCTGCACTTAAAGGGCCCTCTCTAGTTTCCCGTTAGAGTCAGTTTCACCGTATCAGTTTCCACTGACATGGGCAACTCCTGTAGACACAGAGGAACTCCTAGGGGATGGGGCCTCCTATGTGCCCTTTTCCTCAGTCCTTTTCAATTATTAAGATTCCCCCTCCCCCCACCTATATTAAGCTGATCCTTAACTACAGATAATAACAGTCTCAATCATTTTTCTGTAAGTAGTTCTTATTTAAGTTTCAGTTTGAATTAAATTCTCTCAAAGAGATTTCTGTTCTATAGTGGTTCAGCAGATGTAATTTCTGAGATATACTTTCTCCAGGGAAAACGACTTATTTGTTGACATTATCGAATGTGTTCTATTCATGTAGGTCCCTCCCTACACTTGGATGAATGGAGTTACTTGGTTATTAATGAATATTTCATATCATATAGATTCCTACATAGACAAAAAATAAAAGAAGTTTCCTTCTCTAACGTACTGTGTGGTACCTTTCTCTCATCTGAGCAGGAAAGATGGGGTTAGGCGCCTGATGACACTTATTTACAGTGAGATTTCAAAACAAATCGATGCAGCTAAGCTGTCCCTCACTTTTCTTTCAATGTGGCTCATGGTGAAAATGCTCATGCCGCACTTTGCTAGGAGTCTTACTCCACACAGTACTTGCCTTGTTGGTTTGTGACCTTCCTTGTTCAAACTTTGATTCCCTCCCACACATTCCCTCTTCTTTTACATTCACCTGGGCTCTAATCTTTGCTTTGCTGTTGGAACTCCCCTCCTCCACCTCTCTCGTTCCTGTTTTCTTCTTCAACACGCCATGCTAATGTTACCTTCTAGTTTTATTTAGCTTACTTTATTCTTACAACGACTAATCGTTTCACAAGAAAATTTACCGTTTTTGTTGGCATCTTCAAATTCTTAAAAACTAAAGATGTCAAAAATCTTTTTATTATAAGTTAATAACAGCACATTATAGATACCTTTATAAACCTAAGTTAGATTCTTGTAACTCAAATGGCAATAGTGCCTTTCCCATTACTCTGAAAGATCTCTGCCAATAAAGTGGTATGAAGTCTGCTGGGTTATTTTATAGCATCTTTTCTTTAGTTCCGGTTCCACCAAATCTTCATTTATCACTTTGTCTATAGTAAGAATCCATTGAGACTAGGAAGCCCCTTTCCTTAGCCGTGTCCTAGAGCTGTGCTTCTCGTATTTAAATGATACGGATCACGTGGGGATCTTGTTAAACCTCAGATTCTGATTCAGTAGGTCTGGGTGGGGCCTTCGATTCCGAGTTGGCTACGAGCTCCCAGGGGTTGCTGCTGCTGCTGGTCCAGGGAAGCCTTGCCACGGGGAGTTCCTTAAGCAATTTTGGTGTTCACCCCAAACGTTTTACCACCACAACTTTCTCCATGCTTAGCTATCATCTTCTCAAATCAACTCTCAATCAATTGCTGAAATAAGATTAAGCCAATAGCCCCCTGGGCTTCTGGTGGCTCAGTGGTAAAGAATCTGCCTACAGTGCAGGGGACCCTGGTTTGATCCCTGGATCAGGAAAAACCCCTGAAGAAGGGAATGGCTACCCACTCCAGTATTCTTGCCTGGAGAATTCCATGGACAGAGGAGCCTGGTGGGCTGCATTCCATGGGGTCACAAAGAGTTGGACGTGACTGAGTGACTAACACAACAGCCTCCAATACTGATGTTGGTTCTCTGTACTTAAAAATTTTGTTTTTTCACTGGGCCAGTCTTCCTTGTTTTTGACCACTATTACTTAAATTGACACAGCTTGTCACATGCTTCAACTCAGGTCCTTAATCATTCCTATAAAACAACTCACGTGTCACAGTTGTCATTTTCTACTTTCATTATTTTTTAATTTACTTTTGTTTTCTTATAATTCTTTTTAGCACTTTTAAAACTTTTGTTTTGAGGTTAATCAGATATGATAGGATTAAGAATGTTCATAAAACATCTCAAAATGAAGGACTAACAATGCAGTGGTCAAGACAAAAATGACTGGGCACACATAACGCTATTTTCTAGTGACAGGCAGACTGTTTTTGATCTGATTTGGTGCCTTATTGAAATCTGTAAAACTTAGTAAATTGAAAGCTTATGAGCAGAGGAGTTTATTTAAATTGAATAAAATGAAAACTATGTATTGTTCCTCAGTACCAGTGGTTTCCCCATCTACTAGATGCTGAGGAATCTGTCTCTATAGGCCGGATTATTCAATCGCTTACTCTATACCAGGTATTATTTCCGGGTGGCGGAGACTCAGTAAACAGCACCCCTCTCTGTTACTTGTCTCAACTAACTAAGAAGGAGACAGTCAGCATAAAGCACCCATCACTTTCATTTCTGGTAAGGCTGATGAAGCACAAGACAAGCAAGACGTGGGCAAGCAGAACTCCTATCACAAAACCTCAGGATAAGACTTGTCTCCCCAGTCACGGAAAGGACAGGTCACCACAGTCTCCTTGCCTGGCAGCCTGTCCTTATGGAGAAGAATGGCTGTTCTTTACTGGATCTTTGCACCCAAGAAAAAGAGAGGAGGGGGCCAGGTCCCTAATTCCCTAAACCACTAATCAGAATAGTCACCTCAGCTCTGCCAGGAAAAGCCTATCCTCACAGCCCCTCTCATTTGCCTCATTCAGTCTCAGCCCCTAGGAGATCTTGTCTTTAAAATGTCGATATTTTGCTCATCACAATTTTTTTCTCGTTAATTTAAAACTTTCTGAATGTCGCATTTAAATATTATTTATCTTGATTTATTAAGGTTTTTAGTTCCCCCTTAAGTTTTACACCTGCCTTACCCACCTCACCCTAGTCTCAGACCCCATTTTAAAATAAATGTGTGAGCAAATAAACAACTTCTTCCTTTTAAAACATCTATTTATTATTTTTGGCTGTGCTGGGTCTTCACTGTTGGGCGAGCCAGAGCTGTCTCTAGCTGGCAGCGGCTCCTGTTGTGGCGCACGGGATCTAGGGCTCGAGGGCTTCGGTAGTCTGGCATACAGGCTCAGTTTCCCGGCAGCAGGTGGGATCTTCCCGGACGAGGGATTGAACTGGTGTCCCTTACATTGCAAGGCAGATTCTTAACCACTGGACCACCAGGGAAGCCCCAGATAACTTTTTCGTAATTAAGCAATTACTAAATAAATTGTCAGATAGTGTCATGTACTAAGTTGAGAAACAGGATGTATAGGAAATGATTGGCCCAGTAACTGGAATGATCAGAAAAATCTACGTTAGAGGATGATATTTAAGCTGAGATTGAATGCTACAAAGGAGCCAGTGGTGGGATAATTTGGAGAAAAGCTTGTGAAAAGGCCTAGGAAATGAACCTAGGATTTTCAGGGAACACACAATACACCAAAGGTTAGTGTGGCTTAAATGTCAAGGAATGATAGGTGAGTAGTACTTTAGGTAGAAGGTCAGGAAGGGTTCAAATTTTCAGACTTTGTAAGCCCAGTGAGGAGTTCGACTTTTTTCCTAAAAGCACAGAAGGATTTAAAGCAGGAAAGCAACATGATCTGATTGCTCTGTTAAAATAATTCTCTTTGGCTGTTGTCAAGGATGCGTTATGGGGGTGTGCATGGTGAAAGAGGAGAATCAGATCCCCTCAGTATTCCTGGTGAAAGACGATGGTGTCTTGGACCAGGGTGATTTTAGTGAAGAGAGAGAAAGAGGAGCAGGTTCTAGCAATACTTTAGAAGCAGAGTTGATTGGACTTGATGAATTAAGATTCAGCAGATGGGGAAAAGAACTGAGTAATTTCGGGTGGCTTAACTTGAGCAAC
>SJYQ01018677.1:0-10939 GCA_006410935.1 Redunca redunca
TCTGCCAGGTGCCACAGCCAGGCCAGCTGACAGCTGCCTCCCCAAGGCTGGCCCTGCGCAAGGCTTTCCAAACTGGGGAGCAAGACCATAAATGAGTCATGGAATGAACTGAGTGGGTGAGATGAGCATCCTTAATTATTAGCCAGAATCGGGTCACATGTATCAGAATGCCTCACGGGGAGTTAGGGTGAGTGTTATTAAATGCATATTGTGTATGTGTGTTGTATGTATGACACACATGTGCTACAGGGATACAGCAACAGAAAGATGGCACATTCTGACTGGGTCACTTGTGGGCATTTAATAAAGGAACAATTTATAAAGACATGGGTAGGATGTAGGGAAGTCACAAGAGCTAATGTAGGGCCAGATCTAAGAGCTGTGGGGCTTGGTTATCACCCTCAGACTTGAAGGCAGGAGTGGTTCCAGGACTTGGAGACAGAGAGAGTGGTGTGGTAAAGGCTCAGACAGGAGCTGTGGCCCAGGGAGAAGGCCAGCCAGCCTGCGGCAGTCGATGGGGAATGAATACTTAGCGTCACTGCCCTGCCTCTTCCCCAGCTCCTGCTGGGCGGTCCACCAGCTGGACCCAGCAAAGCCTGAGGGCCAGCAGCCATGGACCCGGCCCACGAGTGGAAGAGGCCAGGACACGGGCGTGCATGGGGTGCAGTGTAAAATGCACGTCTGACTGTGAGTCTCAGGGAATGAAGTCTTAAAGACCCTGGAAGCATCACTTCCAGGAAGAAGTGAAAGGTTTCTGAATAGCCCCGGGTTCGGGCTCTGGGTGGCAGCTAAGACCCGTGAGGAAGGGGTTGCAAATGTGCCAGGTTGGAGATGCCCAGCAATGGGGCTGAGCACAGCGTCCGCAGGCTGGGGCAAAGGTCACGGGGGAGGAAGGGCAGGCTAGAAGAATGGTGGGGAGAGAGGAACAGAGGGCCCTGTGGTTGGGACACCCACGCCTGGTAGTGGCCTCAGCCCCTCAAGGCCAAAGGGCAGAGTTCTATTTCTGGCTCCCGTGGGAACAGGAGACAATGGTCGTCTTGCTTTCCACACGCCTGCGGTCGGCTCGCTGCTCCTCCGCTCCGTGTGGTTGTTCTGGACTCACACAAAACCGCCTCTGAGCCTCGTTTCCATGGGCCACACTGCTGGGGGTGTCACACGCTGACCCACATGTGGGGTCACATGCTGGGGACTTCACGCCATCATCGCCAAGTGTGACTGGACTCGAAGGCTGAGTCTCCTGACCCCCCTGGCCCATCCTCCAGGAGCCCACCTGACACCTACCTTTGGGTACCCGGTTCCCAGAAGACAGACTCTTCCGGAAAGAAAATAGTTTCCTCTAATGATTTTTTTTTTTTAATGACAACACTGTCTATAATAACAGAGAACTCTCACCTCGGCCTTGCTATTTCCTTAGGCAATAGAAAGCCACTCTGCCTTCCCAGACCTGCGTCCCTCCCGGCTTACTCATCAACACATGGAGCTAAGGTGTTTACTTGAGAGTTAATAAGGTAGAGAGCATTTTGCCCTTTGAACAGTCCTCCTCCTTCAGAATTTCATTGCCCTCAGCCACGTTCCTGGTACCGGTCAAGGTTGGACGGGAATCTCAAGAACACAGTGAAGGTGGTGCCTGCCCAAACCAGCAGGATCTTGGGCCAGACCCTGGTGTGAGATCCTGAAAGCACCTCCCCAAGGAACTGGCTTGCCAATGTCATCCTTTTAAGTCAACCAACCAGAAAGTGGTTGCTTGAGTATTTCATCAGTCCTAACCGAGTCATTATTAAACCATGCTGCTAAGTTGCTTCAGTCGTGTCCGACTCTGTGCGACCCCATAGACGGCAGCCCATCTGGCTCCCCCGTCCCTGGGATTCTCCAGGCAAGAACACTGGAGTGGGTTGCCATTTCCTTCTCCAATGCATGAAAGTGAATAGTGAAAGTGAAGACGTTCAGTGTCCTACTCATAGCGACCCCATGGACGGCAGCCCTCTAGGCTCCTCTGTCCATGGGATTTTCCAGGCAAGAGTACTGGAGTGGGGTGCCATTGCCTTCTCCATAAGTTAGAGGAAAAGGAAGGAAAGTCCAAGAGGATCAGGGTTTTCCCAACATGATGCTGATCAGTTTGGACCATGACTTGTGGAAAGTAGCAGGCCAGTGGCAATGCCTGATTAGCCTCCCTTTCAGTTCAGTTCAGTCCCTCAGTCATGTTCAACTCTTTGCAACCCCACGGACTGCAGCACACCAGGCTTCCCTGTCCATCACCAACTCCCGGAGCTTGCTCAAACTCATGTCCTCTGAGTCGGTGAGGCCATCCAGCCATCTCACCCTCTGCCGTCCCCTTCTCGTCCCACCTTCGATCCCTCCCAGCGTCAGGGTCTTTTCTAATGAGTCAGTTCTTCGCATGAGGTGGCCAAGGTACTGGAGCTTCCGCTTCAGCATCAGTCCTTCCAATGAACACCCAGGACTGATCTCCTTTAGGATGGACTGGTTGGATCTCCTTGCAGTCCAAGGGACTCTCAAGAGTCTTCTCCAACACCACTGTTCAAAAGCATCAGATCTTCAGTGCTCAGCTTTCTTTATGGTCTAACACTCATATCCATACATGACTACTGGAAAAACCATAGCTTTGACTAAACGAGCCTTTGTTGGCAAAGTAACATTTCTGCTCTTTAATAAGCATCCCTTTACTGTGTCTCTTTATTCTTCACTGCTCTGCCATGGTCCCCGTGCTGCTAACTCCCTCTCCATGTCCTGCACTTCCAACCACAGGTGGTCAGTGGTTGACTCTCTCCCTCAATAACTCGAGAGCACAGCTCTGTCTTATTCACCTCATGTTGTCCCCACTGGCTGTGCCAGAGTTTGCAAAACTCTCCATGAAATATGTCTGGGGTGAAAGAATGCATTAAACATTCATTACAGCTTAGTTTAATGATGTGGAAAAAAATTTAAAGAGTTAGCTGTGGCTTTCTAAACTTATTTTTTAGCATTGAATACTTTGATTCAAAAAAAAAAAATCTAACCCAAGCCCCCAAAAATAAAAGCAAAGCAGGACACCCAAATAACTTTTCCAGGTCTAACAAATAGAAATGACAGATATACAGTTAAGATTGAATTTCAGAAAAATAAATAACTTCAAAAGGATAAGTATATCCCAAATATTCCATGGGGCATACTTACACTAAAAAATTTTTTTTCGTTTGTTGTCTGATGTTCAGACTTAACGGGGTGCCCTGGTTGTGACTGGTGGTCCTCCACTCAGGCCTGTGCATACCCAAGGGTGCCCTGGGGCTGTGCAGGCAGTTTGAGGACCCCTGTGTTAGGAAACCGTCTTTCTCTCGCACTACTGTCCTTCTCCTGCATCCGGAGCTCCTCTCCCTCTGAGCAGGGTGGACGTCTCCTCCCCAGCCCCTCTGCCAGCACTCCAGGTGTCTCCATGGGCCTGGGCTGTGACAAAAGACTGCTCTAAGAGTGGGCTCAGTTTCCTGAAGCATCACAGTGCTATCAGAATCATCGGAGAGGCAGACAATGCTGCTGACACCGGCGAAGCCAGTTCACATGACCGTTCCGAGCCCAACATGATTTCTGCACACCTGGTTTTCACCCAGATCCTGACTTGCCCTGAGACCCTGCTGCCTGTTCCAGGAAGGCACACGATGGAGCTGGGGTGGTTCCACTTCCCGCTTCTTGCCCCTGGCCAGCTCCTTCCTGGGTGAACAGAGGGGCCACCACGTCCAAACCCGTTACCCCGGCTCTGCCAGGTGGACACTGGTGGCCTCTGGGAGCCCAGAGCAGAGCTGATCAGGGAAATGGTGCACCTCCCTCTCTTCAGCAGCCCCCTTTCCTTAAAAAAAAAAAACAGAGTGAAGGGGCTCCTGCAGAGTCACGTGAACTCCTGAATGCCTTCCAGAACTAGCTCACCCTGGAGAGGGAATAGAAGGACCTCAGTGGATGTCGCCTGCTGAATTTTGCCTGCCCACCTTGAGCCCTCGGGTAGCTAGTCCAGCGAGTGGCCTTGGTGCAGGGCAGATAGTCCTCCAGCCCCGGTGTGACCCAGACTCGGCCCATGGGACGCTCTGCCTTGGGGCCTTGACCCTCGGGGGAGAGAAGGGCAGTTAGAAGTGATGCTTTAGCATCATTTAGGACATCACCGGATGTCCCTCTGCAGCTCTTTGGCCCCATGCTTCCCCAAAACGCAGTGCTTTCTGAAAATAGAGACACGGGTGAAAATGGGGGCAGAAGTCATGAGCGTCACTTCTGGGTGGATGTGGCATTAAAATTCGGTTCCTAATTCACCCCGCTTCCCCCTTCTGTCACCGGAGCCAGCAGCTTTCCAGATGGTGGCCACTCCATCAGCCTGGGTCCTAGCGTGAGGACCACTCAGAGAGGAGGCCCAAACAACTCCAGGTGACCTTTTGGAGTAAACACGAAAGAATCGTTTGTTGCATCAAGCTACTGAGAGGTTGGGGGTGTTTGTTACTGTAGCGTAGCCTCTCTGATCCTGACTGATGGCCAGGCAATGTCCCAAACCTCCCGAATCTCAATCACTAAGGGAGCCCACACTGAGGCATTTCTCCAAGTCCCACTCACAGGCAGATTTTGGAGATCAGCCAGGTTTGGGGACCCCCACTTCACTCCACACTGACCCCCAATGCACAGCTCTGAACTGTAGTGACTTGAGTGGCAGCCCCCTAATATACTGCTACACTCTAATCGCTGGAACCTGTGAAGTTTACATTATTTCAAAGAAACATCTTTGTAGATGTAGTTAAGTTAAGAATCTTGAAAGAGAAGATTAGCCAACAAGTAGGACAAGTGTCCTTATGAGGGGGAGGCAGAGGGAGATTTAAGACAAGGAGAGAGAAGGTCCTGTGAGACAGGCAGAGAGTGCCGTGTTGCAGCTACAGCCAAGGAATGCCGGCTGCCACCAGAAGCAAGACAAGCGAGGAATGATTCTCCCCTAGAACCTCGGAAGAGGATGTGGCCCCGGGGACACCGTGACTTTGAACTTCTGGCTTCCAGAACAGTGAGAGAATGCATGTCTAGTGTTTCAAGCCAGCAAGTCTGTGGCACTTTGTTACAGCTGTCTGCGGACAGACAGTGCCCACGAATCCTCAGGGAGCTTCCAGTCTCCTGAGGGAAAATGGGGCCGCACCAGAGAGAGCAGGGCAGCAGGAGCAAGGCTGCCAGAGCTGGGCTGACTGCTGGGGAAATGAGCTCTGGTGGAGGGCGGGTTTGAGCAGAGGACTGGGAGGATCTGCCATGCAGCTTAGTAGAGAGGAGGTGGGGTTCCGAAAGGGACTGGGAAAGGTGAGGACCCCAGGATGGGGGACTGGCCGGTTCTCCAGCACAGAAGAGCAGCCCAGGCCGTGCTGGGGATCCTGAATGGAATAGGAGGGCTGGCAAACTTGGCCTGGAAACCCAAGCTGGCACTCCTTCATAGCAACATTTATAAAGCCAGAATGGTAATTTGAAAAAGTGTCTCTGATTTCAAAATAAGCCAAAATAGTTAAGTTCAAAATTGTATCTTTGCCCTGACCACAACCACAAATATATATATTGTGTGTATACACACACACACACGCACATATATATATTTGTATAAGGCGTGCTAAGTCACTTCAGTTGTGTCGAACTCTTTGTGACTCTTTTGACTATAGCCCACCAGGCTCCTCTCTCTATGGGATTCTCCAGGCAAAAATACTGGAATGAGTTGCTATGCCCTCTTCCAGGGGATCTTCCTGACCCAGAGATCGAACCCAGGCCTCTTACTTCTCCAGCATTGGGGGGCAGGTTCTTTACTACTAACGCCACTTGGGAGGCCCATTTTGTATATATATTTATATACAGCCAACTCATTGGAAAAGACCCTGATGCTGGGAAAGATTGAAGGCAAAAGGAGAAAAGGGCAGTAGAAGATGAGATGGTTGGATAGCATCACTTGGCCAAACTCCAGGAGATAGTGAGGGACAGGGTGCTGCTGTCCATGGGGACACAAAGAGTCGGACACAACTTAGTGACTGAACAACAAGAGCAACTTGTATTTATATAATACAGAGAAAAAGAGACCAAAAATAAGAAAATTGCGGGATAGACTTAGGAATTTTTTGTCTTTTTTTTTTTTTATTGTTATTGAAGTTTCAACACTTTAAAAAACAAAAGAAACCCAAGATGACCAATTTGGGGTTAATATAGAATTAATGAGCTACTGAGTGTTCTTGAGGAAGGGTGGGGTGGTTGGGGGACGAGAAGGTGATAAAATGAATGGTTAAAGAAGGCAGCCCGGGCAGTCCTGTGCTTAAGGGAGCAGACGCTCGCTACACTCGACTGCCCTCTAGTGGCCAAATCCGGAAAGCCAGTCAAGCCTTTCCGAGCTGCCTCCTAGACAAGGTTAGGGTCAGAGCATGGTGGGAGGGCGCAGAAGGAACCCTCCGGCGCTCTGGTGCCAGGGAAAGCCTCCCAGAGGACACGGTGCTTCCACTGAGCCTGGTGATTCTTTATAAGAGGGCCAGTCCAGCTGTTAGGGCGCTGACAGCGGATAAGGAAGGGTATGGCTTGGGCCTATATCGCATCATTCGGGAACGCAAAACATTTGGTAGGATGGTAAGCAGGCTCCTTCCTACAGGATGGGGGAAGTAAGGCTGGGGAGGGGAGCCAAGACTGTGCCTCCAGGGGCGCTTGAAACGCATCACACACAGTGTATGTATGTATTTATATACAGCCAACGCATTGAAAAAGACCCTGATGCTGGGAAAGATTGAAGGCAAAAGCAGAAAAGGGTGGTAGAAGATGAGATGGCAAGGTGTGCAAGGGTTTGAGCAGGGGTGTGATCCAGGGAGGAAGGGAGGGAACATCTTCAAGTCTGCCCTTTAGACCATCATTCTAGCAAAGGTGTGGAATCTGGGATGGTTGTAGTGGAGTTAGTGGAGGACAGAATGCACACCGAAGCTTGAGAACCCTCCATCTGAAGCTCTTTGCTGTCCACCCCTTCACCCCCTGTGCTCTCTCCTAGGGGCTTACAGGACTGGAGACGTGGAAAAGCGACAGAGAACTGAAAGACAGTTAACTTGTGAAGATAAGCACAGAAACTGGGGACCCAGCAGAAACGTGCTCTAGAGCGGCAGTCCCCTACTATTTTGGCACCAGGGACCAATTTCGGGGAAGTCAGTTATTCCGCAGACCCGGGGCAGGGGGTGGTGGGTGCCCTGGAGTACATCCTCCCAAGAGGGGACTATGGGGGGAGTGGTTTCAGGATGATTCAAGCGCAGTACATTTATTGTGCCCTTTATTTCTATAATTATTACATCAGCTCCTCCTCAGATCATCAGGCATTAGGTCCCGGAGTTGGGCACCCCCGCTCTGGACAATGACAGGTCTTATATTAATCTGTTGAGTGCTGTTGAGCCTGAGGACCAGCCTGCTGACTCTGGGTGGGAGCGTTTTGAATCCCCCCTTTGATCTTTCTTGGTGCAGAGCTCTTTGTTGCCATGTGGCATCGCTAGGGTTTTAACGCTCGCCTTCCGGTATACTCCACTGAATAGGAGTTGCTCTCTGCTTTCTGCTGCCTGTTGCCAGCTGATGGCTGTTGTCATTGTTTAGTTGTTGCTGTTTAGTCACTAAGTTGTGTCCGATTCTTTGGTGACCCCATGGATATAGCCCGCCAGGCTCCTCTGTCCATGGGATTTCCCAGGCAAGAATACAGGAGTGGGTTGCAATGCCTCCTCCAGGGGATCTTCCTGACCCAGGGCTTGAACTTGCACCTCCTGCTTGGCAAGCAGATTCTTTCACACTGAACCACCAGAGAAGCTGGCTGGAGTTGGAGCCTAATTTGGGAGGCCAAGGCAGCTGCCTTCCTGTATAGCAGCAACAACTGGTGTATTGATTAGGTCACAACCCTAAGGACTAAATACTATTCTGTTCTCATTTGACAGATGAGGAAATCAAGGCACAGAGGGGCGGAGGGACTCAGCCACAGTCACACAGCTGAGGCGGCGGGGCCAGAAGTGGGAGTCTGGCTCCTGAGGCCCTGCTCTGAACCGCTTGCCCTTTAACCATCCTTGGGCTGGCCGCTAAGGGACAGGCAGAACCACACTGAGGAGCGTTTTGCCTTTAACTGTCTTCTTTCCTGTTCTCCACCCTTGTTCAAACTGTTTCCCACTCCCTGGAGGTTATTTAATGGCTAAGTGAATCCTAAGGAAATATTAACTAGACGAGAAACACCTGCACCTTCTCCCCTGAAACCTTCCCTTCTGCTCCGAGTCCCAGGGTTTGCAGAAGGCTCCTGGGTTCTGACCCCCAGGGGGATTAATGGGAGGACACAGCCTCTGACTCGGGGAAATTCGTGTTCAAAGGGAGTTGAGGTGCATGAACTATTCAGTTTGCTGCTTTTGCTCACTATCAGCGTGGTGAGCTAGTGTTTTTTAAAGCATGAGTGGTTGCATATTAGTGAATCATGACAAGTTATCGCGTCTCAGGTCATGCTATATTTAAATGAAATTAACAGGGAGGCCTGGCGTGCTGCAGTCCACAGGGTCGCAAAGAGCTGGACACAACTGGGCGACTGAACTGAAAGCACAGTTTACAGTGCCATGTGCATTTCACGTGGTATGGTTAAGTGTTGTCTTGAGAAATTTTGTTTTAGTTGTGTGTATCTGTGTATGAAGGCATGCACACACTTGACTACGATGTAAAATGTATTCTTTCTTTTAAAAGATTTTTTGATGTGGACCATTTTTAAAGTCTTTATTGAATTTGTTATAATATCGATTCTGTTGTTCATGTTCTATTCTGTTTTGTTTTGTTTTTTTTGCCCTGAGGCATGCGGGATCTTAGCTCTCTGACCAGGGATTGAACCCACACCCCCTCCTTTGAAAGGTGAGGGAAATTCCTAAAATGTATTTCTTACTGTGAGTTCAGTCAAAAACATTTAAGCACCATGTATATATTACCAAACATTTTTCTCCTCTGGTTTCACAATGCTTGTTTACAAGAGTTTTACAACCCATGTTTTGCTCGAGTTAATATGAAAGTGAGTTCCCATCAGCCAGTCTACACCACGTAATAGATGGGAGGCGGGGTGGGGGGGTTGCTAACGAGCCTGTGGAGGGAAACTGTTGGCCACAGAGCTGGGTTGTGCCCCTCAGCCTCCAGAAGTGCCCCTCAGATGACAACCCAGCGCCTCACCTGCTTAACTTCACTCACCAGAGCCTCATCAAAACTCAGGCCTGGGGCCCGGTAATTGTTTGAATTAACACAGCTTGTTTGGAGCCAAACTTAAGCTATATTTTCCTAGTGCATATTTGTCGTTAAAATCCTGGAGTGGATTGCCATTCCCTTCTCTAGAGGATCTTCCCGACCCAGGGACAGAAGCTGGGTCTTCTGTATCGCAGGCAGATTCTTTACCTTCCCTGAGCTACAGGGGAGTCCTAAGATCCTGCTATAAGATCCATATTTTAAAAATCCAGTGTATGAATTTGTCATTTAGTCTTCCCTGCTTCTCATCAACCAGTCCTGACCCATTTGTAGGACTGCCTCCTTGCGTCCCAGGCAGGTGCAGACCCCCACAGATGAGGGGACGGAAGGGTGGTCCAGCCAGCCTGGCTGCAGCAGGCCTGCTTTGGCCGCTTCTCGGAGGCCCCTCCCCTGCCCCTGCCCCCCCCTGCTAACCCCGCANCACCCCGCTGCACTGTGGGGCCCTGAAACTGGGTCTTTATTCAGGGAAGACAGCCTTCTCCTATAGTGCGCCCAGACCCTGGGGTCGCTGGGATTCCCTGTGCTGAAGCCAGGTAAGTGCTCACAGGTCTGTCTTGCATTCACCTTCTCTCAACAAACTGACAGTGCTGACCCTCCTTCTGGGCGGGGTGGATCGGTGTCAAAGTTAGAACATGAAGTCAGACAGCTGGGATGCTCCTCTCAGATCTTCCACTGACGAGATAATGCCTTTGGGCACGTAGTTCAACCAAACCAATATTCAGCCGCCACACCTGTGAGACAGAGGCTGCTAACAGCACCTGTTTCATCATGCTGCTGGGAGGGCAAAATGACGTCATACAGGTAAGGCATCTGAGCCCCACACTCAGCAGTCAGTGCTCACTGGTGCTGCCTGCCATTACCATAATGGTTATGATTGCTGCAGTAGTCTTCCGGGCAGCCTCAGGGCAGCTATGCATCTGAGACCACAGGGCCCCTCCTGGTTAGTTCCCAGTATCTGTTGCTCGGTCACCCACTGACTTTCCCACTATAAGCCTCTCGATTCCCACAGGGCCCCTTGTCCTCCATTGCTTTCTCACCTCTTGGTGGCCACACCCGCCTCCCAGCTCCCCTCCCTCCGCACCCAGCCCAGCTTTGAGAGATGCTGGCTCCTCTGTCTTTCTGTGGTCTGAACAAGACAATGTGGTGTGGTTGTGAGAGGCCCTGGGTTCGAGTCCTTGCTTTGCTACTTCAAGAAGCATGGCTGTTTGGTTCAAGTAAGTCAGAATGGGCTGGAGAGGGGTCTTGAGCCTGAGACTCTGCCAAGAGGGAGGGCCCCGCTGGTCAGGCAAGGCCCAGGGCCGAGTATTTGTGACGAGGGCTCCCAGCTGCCGGCTGTCCAGCAGACAGAAGGAACCCTGCCTCAGGGAGGGAGTGGACTGGAGGCAGGTGGTCAGTCCCTGCCACCTCCTGGACGGGGCTCAAGGGAGCTTGAAAGGGTCAGGGGACCCACTGTGGGAACAGGGCCTCCGTAGGGGAACTGAGGTCAACGCCCAGACACATGAACTGGGAAGGTCTTGTTTTTGTGGAAAAACTTGGATGTACACCCAGGGTCACCATCTCCAGAATCCACTTGGGGACCGTCTGTGAGCAGAGGTGCCTAGGGACGTAATGTGGGATTGATTGGCTGTAGTGGTCTGCGCTGGGCCCCGCTCTGGGGAGCCATGTGGAGAGGGCCTCGCTGGCCCCGGGGCTTCCT
>SJYQ01018680.1:2867-18555 GCA_006410935.1 Redunca redunca
TTCTGCCAGCCCCCCGACTTCCCCTGCCTCAGGCAGCTGGTGGCCTACGTGCAGCTCAACATGCCCGGCTCCGACCTGGAGCGCCGCGCCCACCTCCTCCTGGCCCAGCTGGAGCACGCGGACCTCGGCGAGGCAGAGCCGGAGGGTGAGGAGGGCGGGGTGGGCGCTGGACTCTGGGGGGCGCCCCCATGGCAGCTGCTGGGCTGGGAGCAGAGACTGGCCTCAGAGTGCCTGCGTGGGGACCGCCATCAGGGATGACGTCCTGTTGTGGGCTTTGGGGCCAAGGCTTCTCTGGAAGGCAGAGGCGTGCTTTCTGTCTTGGAAGGGCGGGTGTGTCACTGACCTTTTCTCCTCTTGCAGCTCTGTCCCCAGCTCCAGTTCCAGCTCTGAAACCAGCTGCCGAGCCAGAGCCCACACTAGGCCTAGACCTCGAGCCCACTCCGGCACTGGCCCCAGAGCCAGCCCCGACGCCAGCCCCGACGCCACCTCCAGAGCTCGAGCCGGCTCTCTCACAGACTCTAGAGCTCGAGCCGGCTGCAGCCCCAGAGCCCCCCTGGCCTCTGCCCGTGGCTGCAGAGAACGGGCTGGGGGAGGAGAAGCCCCACCTCCTGGCGTTCCCTCCTGACCTTGTGGCGGAGCAGTTCACGCTGATGGATGCGGTAGGCAGCCTGTCTCAGCAAGTGTGGGCGTGGCACCCCTTCCCTCTGGCCTCTGCCACCCAGACCCTCTGGGCCCCGCACAGGGCACCTGGTGGTGGTTTAGTCGCTAACTCGTGTCTGACTCTTGTGACCCCCATGGACTGTAGTCCACCAGGCTCCTCTGCCCACGGGATTTTTCCAGGCAAGAATACGGGAGTGGGTTGCCATTTCCTTCTCCAGGGGATCTTCCCCACCCAGGAATTGAACCTGGGTCTCCTGCATTACAGGCAGATTCTTTACCGACTGAGCTATGAGGGAAGCCCATAGCAGGTGTCCCGCCCCAAGTTCCAGTGCCACCGTTATGAACGGCGCGCAAGGTTCCTCGCCCCAAGGCCTTGGTGGCCCTCCAGGCTGTGGACCTGGGACCCTGCCCTCCGCACGCATTGACTGTGGATGACACTGGGTGGAACAGTCGGAAGTTGGGTGGGGTCTGGCCCCCTTGGGAGGGGAGAGGAGGGCTCGCTGAGGTACCGCCAGCTCCATGGACCACCCCCCGCCCCGGGTCTGCTGAGCAGGCCTCGGGGGCTTCTGCGTTTATCAGGCACCTGATGTCCATTAGAGACAGGGCAGGCAGCAAAGGCCGCGGTTGTAGCACCCAGGTGAAGGTGCGTCTGCACAGGGCACAGGCCCGAACCGTGACCTCGGGCTAAGATGCCGCTGGTCTGGGCACGCGTGAGCCTCTTCTAGCGCCGCGATTCAGGATGGGCTGGTGACAAGGCCCAGCTAGCTTGCTCCTGCCAGTTTCATCCTGGGTCATTGACGTGCTGGACGCCCACAGTCAACAAAACAGGGAACAAAACCCTGAGACTTCACCCCCCAAGTCAGCTCCCCCCACCCCCCGCACCACCTCCCCAGCTTCCTGAGCTCCAGCTCTGACCAGGGACCCTGGGGAGGTGGGGGGGGATACCTGGGGTGCGGCAGAGCCAGGTGACCCTCCCCCTGCCCACCCCCAGGAGCTGTTCAAGAAGGTGGTCCCCTACCACTGCCTGGGCTCCATCTGGTCCCAGCGGGACAAGAAGGGCAAGGAGCACCTGGCCCCCACCGTCCGCGCCACCGTCACCCAGTTCAACAGCGTGGCCAACTGCGTCATCACCACCTGCCTCGGGGACCGGAGCGTGTCGGCCCGCCACAGGGCCAGGGTGGTGGAGCACTGGATCGAGGTGGCCAGGGTATGCCCGCCCTCCAGGGCCCGGGGACCCACCCCTTTTTACCGCGGGATTGAGTTCAGACCTTCCCCCTGGGGTGGGGGGTGTTACTCACAGGGCCCCAGGAGCGCCTCCCAAGGCATCAGTCTCTTCCGGGAGGGAGCTCCCTGCCAAGAGGGACCAAAGCTGGAGCAGGCAAGCCGGGTCCCCCTCAAGGCCTGTCCCCTTGCCCCCCCAGGAGTGCCGGGTCCTCAAGAACTTCTCCTCCCTCTACGCCATCCTCTCTGCTCTGCAGAGCAACTCCATCCACCGGCTGAAGAAGACGTGGGAAGAGGTCTCCAGGTGGGCAGCCCTCTCCCCAGAGGGGCCCGAGGGCAGGTTTGGGGGCCAGCCCGCAGTGAGCCTGGGACTTGCCAGAACGTGCGGCCTCCTGTGGGCAGGGCCCACTGGCCTTAGGCCTGCGGTTCTGCCTCCGGACTCGGTTTCCTTCGCTGCCGGGTACTGGATTGAGCCTCACTGGAGGTTTTTGTGTTTATTTCACAGCCACACAGTTCTGTGCACTTAATAACACAGCGCCCCGTGCTCTAACGGCCGTGGGGCCCGGGTGAGCCACAAGAGCCCCTCCCCAGGTGCGAGGAGCCCTTGGCGCCCAGTGGAACCCTGTTTGAAAACCACTGCCGTGCAGGCAGAGGGGTTCTCTGGGTCCTCAAATGTTTTTGCCCCCACGCCACTCCCGACACACACACCATTCCCCACTTTCTCCTCTGCCAGGGACAGCCTCCGCGTCTTTCAGAAGCTGTCGGAGATTTTCTCGGACGAGAACAACTACTCCCTAAGCAGAGAACTGCTCATCAAGGTAGAGAAGGGGGCATGGGCTGGGGTGGGGGTGCTGACGTTCCCGTTGGAAGTTTCTGGGAAAACTCCTCCTGGGATCTGTTCGGTCCATGGGCTGGTGGCGGGGCGGGGGCACTTTGGGGACAGGAGGCCCTAGAGGGGGTGGGGCAGGACCTCGGTCTGGGGGGGCGCGGTTAAGGGGCGAGATTAGAGTCCCCTGGGTCTGCACTGGTTCCCCCTGCCCCCAGGCAGTCAGCTGCCCCCACCAGGGGTAGTCGGGATCCAGGCTGTGGGTCTCTTCCCTCCCCAGCCCAGCCTGTCCCCAGGGAGCCAGGCACTGCTGCTCTAGTCTACGCTGTCCCCCGAGGGCCGAGCCCCTGCCCGCCCAGGGACCTGACTGCAGGGGCTCCCTGCCCAGGGTCCCAGTGAGCTAGCCTGGGAGGTGGGCCTGGGGGCTGGCAGCGTGCAGCTGCCTGGGGCCTCACGCTGCCCCAGGGCAGACCCTGCCAATGCATCCCGGGACACTTCTTGGATTCTCACCGTGGGGCCTCTCTCGGCCATGACAAATACCCCAGATGGCTGGAGACAAGTGTAAGGGGTCTCTGCATTCACCGGGGCCCTTCCACAGAAGCTTCCACAGAAAAGGGGAAGCAAAGTGGCAGCCCCAGCTCCCCATCAGAGGTGGCACCCAGGAGACCCTTCCGGAGCGGGCGAGGGCGGAGTTCTGTGCAGCAGACGTCCAGAGGGGCCCCAGGTGGCTGTGGAGCCTTTGGCACGGCGGACACCCCTCCCGAGCCAGGCCCCCCGAGTCCCTGTCCCTTTCACCAAGGCCTGCCTGAGCTCTGGGCCGGGACCTGGTCCCTGGAGGGCGGCAGCAGGGGGCGGGGGGGAGGGGGTATGTGGCAGGATTCCTGCTCTCCTCTGAGTCCTTCCGAGATGAGGGAGATGGGGTGGGCAGCCCCAGTGATGGGGGTGTGGCCCGAGTCCTGGGAGACCCCGCGGTGGGGTGTAGTCCTCTTTCCAGGTGAGGAGACAGGCTTGGGGAGGCCAGGCTGCCGGCCCAGGTTCTCACCCCCGTGAGGTCTGGGTTGGGTGCAGTTCTAGAAGCCGGGTGTGCTGGGGTGGCCAAGGTCGGTCTGCTGGTGGGGGACGGGGCAGGAGGCTCACCAACTCTGTCTTCGGCCCTGCAGGAGGGGACCTCCAAGTTTGCCACCCTGGAGATGAACCCCAAGCGAGCCCAGAGGCGCCCCAAAGAGGCAGTGAGTTTGCTTGAGGCTGGGGGTGGTGGGGGAAGCCCCTTGAGCCCCCCTCCTGGGGCTGCGTTGCTAGACATGCCTGTTAGCGAGACCCCTCCAGGCCCTGGTGGTGTCCTGACCAGCTGGTGTCCCGGGGGACTGTAGCTGCCAGAGCAGGGACCTGGAAGAGCTGGGCACAGTGGCGTTTGGTGGTGGGGATAGGGGTCAGGGGCCAGGGACTGTGTGATCCAGGGGATTTGCCAAATATCAGCCTTGAAGGCAACTAGAGGGACTTTGGGGTCCATGGACTCTGGGAGGGGGTTGGGGGAAGATGACTGAAGGTGCCCAGGGTGCTCCAGGTGGGGGGCCTGGGTGGGGCTGGGGGAGAGGGGCCTTGGGCCTTACTCATCAGCCCGCCCACAATGTCACAGGGTGTCATCCAGGGCACCGTCCCCTACCTGGGCACCTTCCTCACGGACCTCGTGATGCTGGACACAGCCATGAAGGACTATCTGTATGTGAGTGCGCCCCGGGGCGGGGCGGGGCGGGGCGGGGCTGGGGGNCGCTGGAGCGAGTGAGTGCCCGGGTGGTGGGGGAAGGCTCCCTCGGGGCGAGGGAATCCAGACGTGGCACTGGGATCGCAGCTCCTCCACTCACAGCCCTGGGATGGGGCCATCTGCCTCACGGCTCTTGGCCTCAGTTTTTGCCTCTGTGAAATGGGTTGATGCTAAATCATCTGTTGGAGGCTGGAGCCCGTGGGGTGATTGCCTAAGCACCTGGCACAGAGGGTAGGGGACAGGACAGTAAGTTAGCTGTTCTGTGCAGCCGCCAGGCCCCCAGCGCAGAGCTCAGTACCAGCGGCAGCTGCCACTCCAAGTCCTGTGACCAACTCAGGTACGGCCCCTACCTCAGCAGTGGAGACATTGCTGACGCACTCAGCGTCCACTCGGCCGGCTCCTCCAGCTCCGACGTGGAGGAGATCAACATGAGCTTCGTCCCAGAGTCCCCCGACGGCCAGGAGAAGAAGGTGACCACCCCCCGCCAACACTTCCCCAACAGCCCTTCCCATCCCTTGGTTCCCAGGGCCAAGGTCCCCTACTCCATGCCAGAAGCCCCTCCCGCGCTGGATGCTGGCCCGGGGCACCTGCTGACCGTGCCGTTGCCCACAGTTCTGGGAGTCAGCCTCCCAGTCATCCCCGGAGACCTCCGGCATCAGCTCGGCCTCCAGCAGCACGTCCTCCTCCTCGGCCTCTACCACACCTGTGGCCAGCACGCGCACCCACAAGCGCTCCGTGTCCGGGGTCTGCAGCTACGGCTCCTCGCTGCCCCTCTACAACCAGCAGGTGGGCGACTCCTGCATCATCCGGGTGAGCCTGGACGTGGACAATGGCAACATGTACAAGAGCATCCTGGTGAGCTGGGGGGCCACCGAGGGCAGCAGACCCATACTGACCGCCATAGCCATCCCTGCCCCCTGCTGGAGCAGGCCTCCCAGTGGGCTGGTGACCCAGGGGCTGCCCTGGGTGCGCAGACCCGTACTGACTGCCCTGGCCATCCTTGCCCCCTGCTGGAGCTGGCCTCCCAGTGGGGTGGGGAGGACGGAGGGTCAACCAGATGCAGGACTAAAGAGGCCAGTGCTGATCACCGATGCTGAGCAGTGCTGGGGGCGGTGGACCAGGGGTTTCAGCAGCAGTGGGGCAGGGCCTCTGTGATAAACGGTCTGAGTTGGGGAGGGGTGTGTGCCTGGGGCTTGGGGGGAGCAGCAGGAAGCCCTGGGTGAAGGAATCAGCGTCGGGGGACAAGTCAGGGGGTCAGGGGAGTGTCAGGGGCCTGGACCTAGGGGGAGGGAGGTGGGAGCCCCTGTAAGCTGGAGCAGAGGAGGACCAGCAGGGACCCCCTCATCTCCCTGGGGGATGGGCAGGGAGGCCAGTTAGGAGGCTGCTGGGGCTGCACCAGGCTGGTGCCGGCAGTCTCAGACACCAGATGTAACTTGAAGTTCTGACATCTAGCCAGCGGGAGTCGCCCACAAACGCTGTGTGTGCTGGGGGGTGGTTACTGGGGGAACTTCTCATTCTCCAGAATTCAGGCTGCTGATGAGCCATTTGTACACCTCCCCCCCACCACCACCACAACCCTCCTGTGCACCCCCACTGGGTCAGGTGCCCCTTTATAACACCGTCACCTGTGTGACCCTGTGTCCAAGGCCTGCCTATGATCTGGCCCTCGGGATCAAGACAGCAGGGGTCCACACTGTCCACCGCTACAGCCTGCAGGCCACGCAGGCCTGGCACGGAGGCGGCCACTGGGCATCCAGCCAGCTCCTCTCCCCTCCAGGGCGGGACCAGATGCTGTCTCTACCCAGACCACGTGGATACCATTGACCTGGGTGGCGGGGTTGAGGGGAGCAGCCCCCCAGGGGCAGGCAGTTTCCCTGGGTGGTGTGGCAGGAGGGGCCAGGCTTGAAGGAAATGGGGGGCAAGAGTGATTGGGAAAGACCCCTCGTTATCACACAGAGGCCTCCCCAGAGGAGCAGGAGAAGCTGGTGTGACCCGCACGGACCCGGCACCCAGCCAGAGGCTGTGAGCCGTGCGCGCTGCGCTGAGACAGCTCTGAGGGCCCAGCCCAGACCCCTGCCCTGACGGCCCGTCCCCTGCTCCGTCCAGGTGACCAGCCAGGACAAGGCTCCGGCTGTAATCCGCAAGGCCATGGACAAACACAACCTGGATGAGGACGAGCCCGAAGACTATGAGCTGGTGCAGGTTATTTCGGATGATCGAAGTAAGTCGGGGCCGGCCGGGTGGGTGTTGGAGCGGGGGAGAAGCCGGGACGGGGGGGGTCACCATGCCGTGGGCGTTGGAGCAGGGGAGAACCGGGGGGTCACCATGCCCCAGGCCTGCCACCCCAGAAAGTCCCACCGGGGTCAAAGTGGGTTTTGTCCAGACACTGACCTGCCTAGGGTCTCCCTATGGCCCCTGCTGGCCACTGGGTCCTGTCTCATGCCCTTCCCTGCTCGTGAACAGTCAGTGGGAGACCCCGATCAGCGCTGGCATTGTTGAGGAAGGGAGAGAAAAGGCTTTTCTCCTGGGGCAGGCAGCCAGATGGCTGAGCCCACAGGCTGTCCGAAGAGGCACTTTCTGGCTGAGATGGAAAGTGTGTCCTTCAGAGAGAACCGTGCCAGCCAGGACCAGAGCCTCGACTCTGAAAGTCCACGTACACGTGACCCTGTGTAAGCCTGTTCCAGCCGCTGTAACAGTGTACCACCGTGGTGGCTTCTGAGGCCCGGGTCAGGATGCCAGCATGGGCAGGTTCTGGTGAAGCCCCTCTTCTGGGTTCCTGGTGTCCCCACGCAGTGGAAGGGGGTATGGATTCCCCCCTCTGGGGATCCCTTTTATAAAAGCAAACATCCCCTTCATGGGGCCTCACCCTTGTGACCTCATGGCCTCCCAAAGGCCCCACCTTCCAATCCCATCACCTTGGAAGTTGGAATTTCGGGGAATTTAGAGAGAACGCAAGTTAGAGTCCGTAGCAGATACTGAACACAGACTATGGGGAAACAGCTCGGTATTCCAGAAAGGGGGGACGGGAAAAGATTGTGAACGAGCACAGACTTGGAGCCAGACAGCGTCAGCTTGGAGACCTCAGGCAACTAACTGAAGTCCTTCGTGCCTGTTTTCCCATCCCGAGATAAGACAGGCAGCGGGCTAATCCCTGTGTATGTGGATCACATGCTCGTGTGTGTGCGTGTGCCACCAACACGCCAGAACTGCAAGTATCGTCACTCTTACCATCTTTCCCGTGAGCTGATCGCCCACGCACAGCCATTACTCAGACAGTTAGCAATGACCCCTACAGTCCCTAGAAAGTATTATTAGTCGTTCAGTCCTGTCTGACTCTTTGTGACCCTGTGGACTGTAGCCTGCCAGGCTCTTCTGTCCATGGAATTCTCCAGGCAAAAATGCTGGAGTGGGTTAGCCTTTCCCTTCTCCAGGGGATCTTCCTGACCGAGGGATCAAATCTGGGTCTCCTGCATTGCAGGTGGATTCTTTACCATCTCAGCCACAGTCCCTGGAAGTTATTTTCTAAATCCTCTCTCACCTTCTTGCACCATTTTAGGTGAGGTGAACAGGGTGGGTGGGATTCACCCATTTTACAGAAAAGGAAGACTGAGGCCTATCCAGGTTAAGGACCAGAGTAAGAGCCACACCAGGACTTCCATGGTGGCTCAGATGGTAAAACGTCTGCCTACAATGTGCAAGACCTGGGTTCAATCCCTGGGTTGGGAAGATCCTCTGGACAAGGAAATGGCAACCCACTCCAGTACTCTTGCCTGGAAAATCCCATGGACAGAGGAGCGTGGTAGGCAGCTACAGTCAATGGGGCCGCAAAGAGTCGGACATGACTGAGCAACTTCACTCAAGAGCCACGCCATGGAGCCCAGAGCACACACTCCAGCCCAGCTGTGGGAAATAGCCAGCTCAAGGCAGAGGAGAGGGTGGGAAGCAGAGCCAAGAGCAGCTGCCTGCTGAGATCCTGGCACCCAGGGGGTGTGGAGGCCTCCCTGCAATGCTGCGCCCAGGGGGCAAACCCTGCCCTTCACAGAACCCCAGAGGCCTTGTCCTAAGTTGAGTGGGTTTCAGGGGAGGTGGTCTGGGTTCTGGAAAACTTACTCCAGCTGGAGAATCCTGTTCATTGGAGGTGCAGGGGACAGGACAGGGTGACCCTTTGCCAACTGCAGGCTGAGGTGGGGCTTTCTGGAGTCAGAACCTGTTTTTAAACAAGAGTGGTTTGTTTCCATCGTTGCCTCAGTAAAACGTCCAGGCAGGTGTCATTCAGAGGAGTCCTTGGTGGCCCTGGAGCTGCACTGGGGCGCCTCATGTCTCCGGATCGGGCGTGCCCTCGGGCAGGGGTAATCAGAGGCCCTGATTGGGGCTCTCAAGTGGTGTGGGGTGCTGTGGGGTTCCCGTCAGCCCAGCTGACCCTCTGCCCCTTCCTGACCAGAGCTGAAGATCCCTGACAACGCCAACGTGTTCTACGCCATGAACTCTACCGCCAACTATGACTTTGTCCTAAAGAAACGGACCTTCACCAAGGGGACAAAGGTCAGACATGGAGCCAGCTCGACCCTCCCCCGCATGAAGCAGAAGGGACTCAAGATTGCCAAGGGCATCTTCTGACTGGCCCATAGCTGCCAGCCACAGAGCCGCCTTTTCCAGGGTCTGGCTAGCCAGGCAACTCAGCACTTACAGACTTCGGTGAGCCAGGCCAGGCGGACACCTCTGCCCGACCCGCCCAGCCCAGGCCACCCCCAGACTCCAGTCTCACCGCAGACCTCCCCCGCGGCCGGGATTGACGCCTCTGCCGACGGGCTGACCTGGCCTCCCATGGACCACCCGCTGCCTTAGGTGCCTTCTGCTGTCTGGAGCCGGAGGACTAGCTGAACCTTTGCCAAGGAGTGCGGCCAGTGGGCACCGAGCCCTGCCTGCCGCTGGGCCCGGCCCCCCTGCACACCGCCCACACACTCTCCCAGGTGGGGACCACTGCCCCCTGTGCCCGCAGGCACCCCCAGGGCACCCGCTGCTCACCGGCTCTCACCACTGCAGTTCTCTCCTCCCACCGTTCTGGCCTTGTCTCAGGCTGCACCAAAGATTCCATCATCAGGCCAACCGAAGGCGAGGGGGCCTCACCCACTGCCCACTCCAGCCCTCCGCCGGGAGAGGGGAGAGAGAGGCCGCCTTCACGGGCCAGACTCTCCTGGTGAGTGAGGGCGGCCTCGGCCCCCACTGGCGTCGCGTCTCCTGACCCTCCGAGTGCTGCTCAGTGCCGCGTCCTGGGCTTAACGAGACCGCACGAGACGGGGGTTAGTGGGCAAAGGAGGGATGCGGGGAGGGGAGGGGGACTGAATATCTGTATAAAAGGTGAAAAAAAAATGTTTACCAGTTGGGGAGGGGCAATATTTATTTGTTGTAAATAGTAAATGCTAGACTTGAATCTTATATTAAAATCCTGTTTCTACTATAGCCTGAGAGTTGTGGTAAGTTGGTTCTTTTCAGGGCCCGTGCTCATGTAAATGAGACACAGACTCTCACGTTCTGTGTTCAGGTAGGAAATCTGGCAGGGTTATTGCTTCATTTGGGGCAGGAAAAGCAAGAAGGGCCGGCCAGCCTTCTCAGGCTCTCTTTAGGAAACGGAGACGTTCACCTTTCACAGACCGTATATTTACTTCAGTATCATCACACTGGGCCACACAGCTCCTCAGAAGCCCTGGTATTTGAATTTGGGAGTGCTTTCACGTGGCATAGTGACAACCCATGAAATTCCAGGGTTTTAAAAAATCGCATTTTGATGGCTCGGAAGGTGAAGAATCTGCCGGCAGTGCAGGAACCACAGGAGACGCAGGTTCGATCCCTGGGTTGGGAAGATCCCCGGGCATAGGAAATGACAACCCACTCCAGTACTCTGCCCTGAAAAAATCCTACGGACAGAGGAGCCCGGAGGGCCACAGTCCACGGGGCTGCAAAGAGTCAGACACAGCTGGGCACGACAGAAAGTGATAGAGGGAGGGGCAGTCTCTTCACAGAAACAACGATTAAGCTGGGGGAACGCTTTCAGAATCAACAGTTTGGGGGCTCAGGAGCGTTATCAGACACGACACCCAGGAGAGTGCTTGAAGGAAGGCGATGCTCTTGAACCTCAGCCGTTGTGGAACTCTGCGCCAGGTCACGCACACTGACCCCCGAGACAAGCGGCCAGAAGATGCGGTGACTGCACACAGCAAGGAATACCGGTCCTGCAAAACCAGTTGGGGAAAGTGACCGCAGAAGCGGAAAATAGCAGCCCTCAAGCAGCAAATGCAAATCCCGAGGAGGGGGAGAATCTGATTCCCAGAGCTGCCATGTTACAATACTCAACATCCAGTTCTCAACAGACCCCAGACCATATCCGAAAGTAGGGCTTGTTCACAGGAAAAGAGGAATTTGACAGAAACTATACCTGAGGAGGCTCAGATATTAAAATAGTCACAGACATGAAGTGAACTGTCTTAAATATGCCCAGCTGAAAGAAACTGTGGACAAGAAACTAAAGGAAATCAAGAGGACAATGTAAGACTATGTGGGGATTTAGTAAAAAGGTAGAAATGATAGGGACTTACCTGGTGGTACAGTGGGTAGGAGTCCGCCTGCCGACGCAGAGGACACGGGTTTGATCCCTGACCCGGGAAGCTCCCACGTGCTGCTGAGCAACCAAGCTCATGGGCCACAACTGCCGAGGCCACGCTCTGGAGCCCACGAGTCGCAGCCACAGAGCGTGTGTGCCGAGTCCACTGTGCCCCTGCACCGCAGCTGCTGAAACCCACACTCCTAGAGCCTGTGCCCGGCAACGGGCGCAGCCGCCGCAGTGGGTGGCCCAAGCCCTGCAGCGGACAGGAGCCCTCGCTCGCCACAACTAGAGAAAGGCCTGAGCAAGCGAAGAAGGCCCAGCGCAGCCAAAAATTAAATACATAAGATTTTAAGAAAAGGTAGAAATTCCAAAAAGAAACCAGATGGAGATTCTGGGGCTGAAAAGTATAGTAACTGAAGTGAAAAGCTCACTAGCGGGGTTCACTGGCAGATCTGAGCAGGCAGAAGAGAGAATCCGTGAACATGAAGTTAACAACTCATTGACCAGAGAAGTATTAATCTATTTTTTGTTACCTGAACATTATCGACCGGAGACATTTCAGTACACACTTATATGACAAGTCACCAGCCAAGGGTGTTCATTTCAGCAAAAATCCCCCGGTCAGTAATGTGTTACAGCAATTGAAGTTATTCTGTCTGAGGAGCAGAAAGGAGAAAAAGGGAAGAAAATTGAACAGACTCAAGGGACTTTGGCAACACCATCGAATGTAACAACATATGCATAATGAGAGTCCCAGAATAAGAGATTATTTGAAGAAATAATGGCTGAAAACATCTCAGATTTAATGAAAGACGTAAATCTACGCATTTAAGAAGCTCAGTGAACTCCAAGCAAGATAAACTCAGCCACACAAAACACGTTGCAACACAGTTGTTGAAAGACAAAGAGGAGATCTTGAAAGCAGCAAGAAAGAAAACAGTCCTGTGGAAGGGCTGTCCCCAGTAAGTTTAACAGCTGATTTTTTTTCATCAGAAACCATGGCAACCAGGTGGCAGTGAAATTGTTGGGGTCCTTTAATGGACCGGAACCTGGTGGTCTGGAGTCAATAATAAGAGAGTGAAAGAGAGAGAGAGAAAGACACGGGGACCCAAGCTCTGATGGAGCAGAGGTATTTTATTACCAGAAATGCAGGCTTATATATCTTTAGAAAGATGATTACTCAGCTATTACACAGGATGAAATTTTATCTATAGCCACAATATGGATAGTCTAATACATACAAGGTCTCTGACGCTGAAAAGAGTCATTGAAGGGAGTTACTGAAAGGAATCCAAGTAGATACCGTTTCTCATGATCTCAGTCCTGAGAGCTGCGTGCAGCTCTACTCGTTCTTGGAATAGGAACTGACAAGGAACAGATTTATGAGAAACAGCACACAGGAATCCTCCTGTTAAACATTCCCTGACAATTCCCCCTTATTTATTTATAGTATTTGTAAAAAGCAGTTCTGACCATTTGAGTTTGTTTAGTTTTAACAACTTTTGCATGAAGGCAATGGTAAATGACAAATATAATTGTCAAGACAATCACCAAAACTACAGTTCCAGACCTGATGCTGTGAGTCATGTTTTGAAACCATCCACGGGGTCTAGCCCAGATAATTGATCAGCTAGTGGTTCAGCTAAAGTTTTCAAATTAGTAGAAGAGAACAGATTTTTACAAAAGGTTTCAGATATTTCTTTTTGTAATAATTGTACATTCAGAGAGGCATTATCATGTATGTTTTGTAAATGAGATTTGATTTGTTCCCAGCTGTAGGCACTATTATTGGATTGAACAGGAGGAACACGAAATTGAGTCGAACTCCAATCGCATTTTACATCACCTGTTTTTGTACATCTCTTCAGTGATCTCCAACCCATCTGATGGCTGTTTTCAGTTCCTGTATTTCATCTTGTTCCTTGTATTTCACCCTCATCTATCGGAGCCTGAGAGACGCACATAGTACGAGCATCTTTAGTCCAATTTTGGGTAGAATTATATGTGTTTGGATTGAGGTTTGTAAAGCAATGCCAGTGACGGCCGCAGTGGTGCAAATAGCTGTTAATCCCCACATGCCAAGAATCAGCCATCCAACGAATCGTCTAGATCACCGGAGCAGTTTAGTAAGTGAACGGGAAGCAAGTCCAGCCATGGGGCCTTCTTCCCAGGGCCGCTGGAGATTTATTGGTAACCACAGACTAGGTCGAGATCGAAGAATCAGAAGGGAGTCATTTCTTAAGGAAACAGAAGAGTTAAGTATATAATTTATACAAGTTACAGAACGTAAAGTCTTATTGAATTGTAAACTTCCTATAGCTAGAACAAGAGGAAGTGGAACATAGGCGTGTATAAAATATGATTGATTATAGCGAAAGAAATAATTCCTGTGACTACGGCTGGTCCCTGTGAAATGTCCAGTCCAAGTCCCAAGTTCTTCGGTGCTTGCAGCAAGTTTCCAGGTGTCCCATTGTTCAGGCCCAATCTGTTTATCGAGGACGAGAGGATGAAGGGGGCCCATTCCACCATCAAGCCCCCCAAGAAGTCCTCTGTCATGGCAATGCTCCGTTGTAGTGTTACTAACCTTCTATGCTATTTGAGCAGCATAATCACACGCAGTGCTGTTAATATCATCTGAGCAGTTAGATAACCACATACCCTGGGGTCCCCAATCGACAATCGTATGATTAGCCACAGACATTAATTTTCCTGATTTGGCCTGACACTTATCCCAACAAACAGGAGTATATTTAAAGTTCTCATTAGTGAACCCTTGGCATAGTGTTCTTTGTTCTTTCCCTAACTTTCCCTGAAGTTTCAGTAGTATAAACACGGTTCACAGACAAAGAAAGGGCAGTAAATAATCCAAGCAATGTGTGGAAATTCCTGTTTGGAGGCAGGACGAAAGCCCATGTTTGTCGACTGACATTAATACATCATTTTGTTGGGCCCATGCATAAAGGAAGAGTTTCATAGCCTAGAGAAATGTTAATTAGTCTTCCTTCTTCCTCAGGATGAGAGGGCCCCTCCAAGCTCCAAGGAAGGGGCATATGTGTTGAGTCATTCGTGGATATGATTGGTCCTATATCTGTCCATTCTGTAACCTGCAATAAAATGGGGTGGGGTTAGGTATATAAGCCCAATAAGTGTGATCAATCACGTCAGCCTGAGTGGGGGAAGCAAAAGCAAGCAAAGCAATCATAGCGACAAAAATATTTTCAGGATTCTGAGGCATTCCCTGTTGAGAAATTAGATTTTCAGCTTGGTTAGTAAGGGTTTTTATCTGTCCCCAAGTAGGGAGATCATAAAGTCGATGACATCGAGTGCAACGTTTTTTGGGAATTTTTAAAGTCGCCATGGCTTATATTGGAATTTCTTCGTTTTGGGGTTTTTGTTGTTTCATCTCTAGTTTGAATGCCGGGGCCCCCCTTAGATCGAATCTTCCAAAGAGGAAGCCATGTGAGTTCGTTGGATCCACCTGGAGAAATATAAGCCTACCCCTTTCCCTGAAAGATTAGTTTCCTAGATTTCCATCGATTAGTTAACCCGTCTTGATACCAAATGGGCAAAGGAAGGGAGGTGTCCTTCAGTGTCTTGAAATGTTTTTCTGCTTTTGTCAAAATATCTCCTTGTGATACGTTTAAAACATTTAAAACAAATAAAGCTATATTAACAGTGGTTATATGGAGACGGAAATGGCAGCCCACTCCAGTATTCTTGCCTGGAGAATCCCAGGGACGGAGGAGCCTGGTGGGCTGCCGTCTGTGGGGTCGCACAGAGTCAGACACGACTGACGCGACTTAGCAGCCGCAGCAGCAAGTCTCCCGCACTGGCAGCCAGGCTCTTCACTGCTGGCGCCACCGAGGAAGCCCTCCTCCTGGCTTTGTTCAGGTGCTCACTTGTGTCTCTTTGTGACCCCATGGCGTGAGCATGCCAGGCCTCCCTGTCCTTCACCATCTAGTAGACTCTAAGATAGTTTTATCTAATACAACCTAAATAAAAGTGCACTGAAATCTTTAAAAAAAAAGCAATAGTTATAGGCTTAAAAAATATACTGTGTTGGAATCTAGTAAAGTCTGCTCTGGATAAGGAAGATAAATGTGTTCCTGTGTATTCCCCTGTATTTAATTTTTTATTTGTAGTTTCAGTGTGCAGTGTGTTTGTTGAATTGTGTCTTGTGTTTGTGGATTATAGGGAATGTCTGTAATCTGTTTAACAGAGAATGAATGTAAAAACTGTTTGAACTGCTTAGAAATATAGGCAGCGCCATTTGTCTGTTTTTATAGAATTAGGTGTCCTCATTATTGCAAAGTAAGCTAACAGGTGGGTTATAGCATGTCGTGTAGTTTCGCCTCGGAGGTGTGGCCCATATACAAGAAGAATTTGTATCGAAGGAGACGTGTAAGAAGGAAGAGGAAGAAAGTTCAGGGCAATGAGTTACATCCATGTGCCATAAAATTCTCTCTCATTTGTTATAAACCTTTTTTATATTTTTGTATTTATCATTTTATTTGTTATACCTTGTGCCTTTTTATTAAAAATATACATCTTATTCTTCTTTAGCAACCATGAAGTGTCTTGTATATTAGCATTTTATAGATTGGTGAATATATTTATT
>SJYQ01018688.1:0-10891 GCA_006410935.1 Redunca redunca
TTGGGATGGGACAGGCAGGACATGGTTGGGGCTGGAGGGTGGGTGAACTGTGAAGGGCTTAAAAACATATTAAAGGAGGTTGGACTTTTATCAAATGGCATGAGAAAAGAGTCAACTGGTTCTTCTCTGTAGGAGCAGGAAGGAGACCCTTTGGCAGAGGTGGGCCCTCTCAGGGGAGATAGCTAATGGATGATAAAGAGGAGGAGACCCTGAGCATGGCCTGGGTCTCAGCTGGGGGAGGGAGACAGCTGCAACTCTGTCTTCTCCCTGAAAACCAGCTTCCTGGAAACCAGGCCCAGGGGATGGACCTGGGGGAAGGGCCTTGCCCAGGGCCCAAGTATAAGAGATAACACAGGACCAGCTCCCTTGATAGTGGAGGTGGAGAGGAGGGCCGCATTGGGTGGGTCCTCAGGATGAGGATTAACAAGTCTAACAAATCTAGATCATTCCACTCTAGTCTCTGGGCCTTTGCACTTGCTGTTCCTAGCAGCCGAGTTGGATCTCACTGTTTACACAGCTGGCCCTTTATCAGCAAGCAGGTTTTATTCAAATACCACCTCTGAAAGGCCTTTCCTGACCAACACCATCAGCTCATCCTCCTCTCTCCCCACAACTCCTGCTCATTGTCCTGTCTTCCCCTGTTTTTAGATAGCACTTCTCACCATCTGAAATCACATTATTGGCTTATAATTGTCTGTTTCCTCCCTCAGAATGTAATACACACCCGAAGGGTTTAACCGCATTCCCTATTTTCTCTCCATTATTTGGAACAGCACATGACATTTGGTAGATGTCCAAAAGATAGTTGTCTGTAGGAACACATGGATACATGGGTAGATGGATGGATAGACAGACAGATTTGCTAACTGCTTCAATGTGATTGTGGGAGGGTGTGGCCCTACGCTGGGCTTCCCTGGTGGCTCAGTGGTAAAGAATCTGCCTGCCAGTGTGGAAGATGCAGGAGGCCTGGGTTCGATCCCTGGGTCGGGAAGATCCCCTGGAGGAGGAAATGGCAACCTGCTCCAGTATCCTTGCCTGAGAAATCCCATGGACAGAGGAGCCTGGTGGGCAATAGTTCATGGGTTGCAAAGAGTCAGATACAATCGAGTGACTAACACTTTCACTTTCAATGTGATGGAAGCTAGAGTGATCGGAGAGTTGGCCCATAATCTGAACTGAAGATAGACTTAGACTTATTTGTTGGCGTGGTCCTTCTATTTCAGAAATGTTTCAGAGTTGGACTTGATCTTAGTGACCGTGGAGTTTGCATGTGGTGAGAGAGATAAAGAGTTGTTCAGTCGCTAAGTCATGTCTGACTCTTTGAGAGCCCATGGACTGCAGCATGCCAAGCTTCCCTAAGAGACTGGACCCCAAAACAAGGGATATAGAGGGGCTAGCCAAGAACCATATCCAGTCTACACAGATGGTTGGTGTGAACTGCACCATATTGAAACGTTGTTTGGAACTAGTTGCCAACATTTAAGAATCTCTTAAGACTTCAAATAAATTACATATCTGTTCGCACTGAACCGAACGATCTGACAATATCAAACCTGCCTCACTGAAAGACAAAAATTGGCTGGGCTGACTTGCACTTGCTCTCATTGGATCTAGCCTTATTCAGCAATCATTCTAAGGCATGGTTGGGTTGTCCTGAGGTCAAAGACCTGTATTGGCACCACCAATAAGAATTTAAATGTTGGGCTCTTAGAAAGGTAGGGGACCTGAACCTGATAATCCACATGAGCCCTGAATCTCTAAAGATGGGCAAGAAAATTCAGTTCAGTTGCTCAGTTGTGTCCAACTCTTTGTAGACTCCATGTAATCCCAGGGGCTGCAGCACGCCAGGCTTCCCTGTCCATCACCATAACTCCTGGAGCTTGCTCAAACTCATGTCCATCAGATTGGTGATGCCATCAAACCATCTCATTCTCTGTCATCCCCTTTCCCTGCCTTCAGTCTTCCCCAGCATCAGGTTCTTTTCCAGTGAGTTACTTCTTCACATCAGGTGGCCAAAGTATTGGAGCTTCAGCTTCAGCATCACTCCTTCCAATGAACATTCAGTACTAATTTCGGATTGACTGGTTTGATCTCCTTGCAGTCCAGGGGACTCTCAAGAGTCTTCTCCAGCACCACAGTTCAAAAGCATTGATTCTTTGGTGCTCAGCCTTCTTTATGGTCCAACTCTCACATCCATACATGACTACTAGAGAAAACTTAGCTCTGACTAGATGGACCTTTGTTGGCAATGTCCCTGCTTCTTAATATGCTGTCTAGGTTTGTCATAACTTTTCTTCCAAGGAGCAAGCATCTTTTAATTTTGTGGCTGCAGTCACCATCTGCAGTGATTTTGGAGCCCAAGGAAATAAAGACTGTCACTGTTTCCATTGTTTTCCCATCTATTTGCCATGAAGTGATGGGACCAGATGCCATAATCCTAATTTTTTTAATGTTGAGTTTTAAGCCAGCTTTTTCACTCTCCTCTTTCACTTTCATCAAGACACTCTTTAGTTCCTCTTCACTTTCTGCCATTAAGGGTGGTGTCATCCACATATCTGAGGTTGTTGATATTTCTCCTGGCAATCTTGATTCCAGCTTCTGCTTCATCAAGTCTGGCATTTTTCATGGTATACTCTGCTTATAAGTTAAATAAGCAGGGTGATAATATACAGCCTTGACATACTGCTTTCCCAATTTGGAACCAGTCCATTGTTCCATGTTTGGTTCTAACTGTGGCTTCTTGACCTGCATACAAATTTCTCAGGAGGCAGATAAAGTGGTCTGGTATTCCCATCTCCTTAAGAAAATTTTGCACAGTTTGTTGTGATCCACACAGTCAAATGCTTTAGCGTAGTCAATGAAGCATAAGTAGATGTTTTTCTGGAATTCTTTTTCTTTTTCTATGATCCAGCAGATGTTGGTAGTTTGATCTCTTGTACTGTCTTTTCGAAATCCAGCTTGTACATCTGGAAGTTCTCTGTTCACGTACTATTGAAGACCAGCTTGGAGGATTTTGTGCATTACTTTGCTAGTTTGTGAGATGAGTGCAATTGTGTGGTAGTTTGGACATTCTTTGGCATTGCCTTTCTTTGGGATTGGAATGAAAAGATAAGCAAGAAAAGAAGAAAAAATGTCATAAAGTCAAATGATGTAAACAAACCCAATTATTTTAGTAATAACAATAGATACCACAGGGGACTTCCCTGGTGGTCCAGTGGCTAAGACTCTGTGCTCCCAATGCAGGGAGCCCAGGTTCAATCCCTGTTCAGGGAACTAGATCCCACATGCCACAGCTGAGCTCGAATGCTGCGACTGAAGATCCTGCATATGGTAACTAAGACCAGCACAGCATGAAATAAATATAAAGGGACTAAATCACCACCAGCTAAAAGACAAAGATAGTCACATTGGGTTTTCTTTTTAAATCAGCCATATATTAATATATGTGACTTGTGACTTCCCTGGTGGCTCAGATGGTAAAGCATCTGCCTAAAATGTGGGAGACCCAGGTTCAGTCCCTGGGTTGGGAAGATCCTCTGGAGAAGGAAATGGCAACCCACTCCAGTACTCTGGCCTAGAAAATCCCATGGACAGAGGAGCATGGTAGGCTATAGTCCGTGGGGTTGCAAAGAGTCGGACGTGACTGAGCAACTTCACTTTCACTTTTCATATTAATATAAGAAACAGGTGAAACTATATAGAAAGTTTATAAGTAAAAAGAGGATTAGAAACATACCAGATAATTTTTAAGGAAAAAATATGCAATATTAAAGAAGGTCAACAGTGAGAAGACATTCAGTTCACCAGAAGATATGACAGTTGTAAACTTGCCTACATTTTATATAGCCTCAAAAATGTGAAGCAAGAATTGAAAATAGCTAAAGGGAGAAATGGATAAATATACCGTGATGATAGGAAGTTTCAACAAACATTTGTTAATTACTGAAATGTCAAATAGATGAAAAAATTAGTAAGACATAGAAGGTTTGAATTACAGTTGGCAGCCATGATTTAATGGACAAATATAGACTCTCCTAAAATTAAACAGCTCTTTGTTTCTTTCATTCTTCTCAAGAAATATGGAAACTTGTGTTTTAAGAGTCCTTAACATTTTTTAAACTTAATTTCTATTGGGTTGGCTAGAAAGTTTATTTGGGTTTTTCTGTAAACATCATCTTATAGAAAAAACCCAAATGAACTTTTTGGCCAACCCAGCAATTTAATTCCACTGTGGTCAGAAAACATGGTTGAAATATACAGAGTTTATTAAACTACAAAACATTTGTCATTATGTTTCAAATAATCATTATCATATACATATCATATGTCCTCTAAGCATGATGGAGTTAAGAATGTTGATATAGATAATCCAAAGACAAATTTTAGTCATCCTCTATGTTTGGAAATTTAAAAGTAGACTTCAGATTAGCTAATGAATGAAAAAAAAAATTTGAAATAATTTGAGTTGACTGATTCTGAATATACCACATGCTACTACTTCAGTTAAGTAGCAAGTATGATACTTTAAGGAGAAATCCATAGCTTTCAATATTATATTAAAATGAAGGAAAAGCTGAAAATGTATAAACTAAAAAAAAAATAAAAGAAAGAAAGAAATAGCCCCAGAAAAAGTAGAAAGGAGAAGACAATAAATATAGGTCAGAAATTAATGAAATGGGGCAAAAAATGCTATAACAGAGCAGATCAACTAGGCTAAATATTGGTTCTTTGGAAAGATTAACAAGGTAGTCAAACTTCTGGTAAGAATGATTATTTTGAAAAAGCACATGTACACATGACAATGTTAGGAATTAAAATAGATTAAAACTATGGTACAGTGAAGATCTAATAAAATTGTATACAAATCTTTTTGCTAAAAATTTGAATGCTTAAACATAATTCCAAAATTGATTCAAAGGATTAAAAAGCCCCAATTTTCTTAGAACTATTTAAAAAATAAATAAGAGGTTAACAACCTTCCTACAGGAAAAAAATAATTACAGATTAAAAAAAAAACAGGGAAGTTTAACCATCCTTTAAGCTCATCCCAGTCTTACACAAAATCTTCCAGAGATTAAAAAAAATGCCTAACTCATTCTATGATGGTAATATAACCTTGATATCAAAGTCATTCAGGGACAGTATGAGGAAGGAATATAGGATCAGTTCAGTTCAGTTCAGTCACTCAGTCGTGTCCGACTCTTTTCGACCCCATGGATTGCAGCACGCCAAGCCTCCCTGTCCATCACCAACTCCCAGAGTTCACTCAGACTCACGTCCATCGAGTCAGTGATGCCATCCAGCCATCACATAGATCAAGCTAATTCATTAACATGAATGCAAAAGTCTTATCTAATGGGGGTGTGGGTTGCCATTCCCTTCTCTAGGGGATCTTCCTAACCTAGGAATCGAACCCAGGTCTCCTGCATTGCAGGAAGATTCTTTATCGTCTGAGCCCTAAAATATTACCAAAGTGAAATCTGGCAATATCTGAAAAAGAATGCATGAGGGCTAAGTTGGGTTTAATCCTCCAAATGCAAAAGTGATTTAATATTGAGAAAACATTATAAATATTCACTACTTTACCAGATTGAAATAAATCATCCCAGTATGTATAGAAATAAGACTTTGGAAAACTGAACACCCGCTTGTAACCAATCATTTATACAAACACAAAAATATCTATCAAAATAGAAGTGGTATAAGTCAAGAAGTTGTCTTCCTTGACAAGATAAGTGTGTGTACCTAAATCCCTAGTCTTAACGTTGGTAAATTTGAACCATTTCCTCAGAAAGTAGAGCTGTGAGAAGAGTGCTTTTAATCCCTACTTCTGCCCCAGAGGTCCTAACTAGCACCATGAGAAAAAAGTGTCAAAAATATAATTAGAAAAAAGAAATAAAACTGTCATTATTCACTGCTGATATGATTACTTACATACGAAATATGAAAGAATCTGAAAAGACTCTGATGTTGGGAGGGATTTGGGGCAGGAGGAGAAGGAGACGACAGAGGATGAGATGACTGGATGGCATCACGGACTCGATGGACGTGAGTCTGAATGAACTCCGGGAGATGGTGATGGACAGGGAGGCCTGGCGTGCTGCGATTCATGGGGTCGCAAAGAGTCGGACACGACTGAGTGACTGAACTGAACTGAACTGAATGAGAGTTCAGGAAAATAGATATATAAGGTCAATAATAATTTTTTAAAAGTGAATTCCATTTCTATACACCAGCAACAAACAATTAGAAACTGTAGTTTCACTTGGAGGGCATTATGCTAAGCAAAATACGCCAGACAGAGAAAGACAGATACTGTATGATATCACTGATAATATGGAATCTAAAATTTCAACAAACTAGTGAATATAGCAGAAGAGAAGCAGACTCACAGAGAACAAACTAGTGGTTACTACCTACTGCACAGCAGGTGAAACTGCTCGATGTTAAGTGGCAGCCTGGCCAGGGGGGCAGTTTGGGGGAGCATGGATACATGTGTATGTGTGATTGAGTCCCTTTGCTTGTTCACCTGAAACCATCACAACAGTGTTAATCCCCTATACTCCAATGTAAAATAAAAAGGTTTTGTTTGTCTGTTTGTTTGTTTGTTTTTAAAAGCAAGTGGTTATGAGTGGGGAAGGGGAAAGAGGAAGTATAGTGCTGGGGAAATGGAAGGTACAAACTATTGGGTGTAAGGTAGGCTCAAGGATGTATTATATTCTAGAATATGGGAAACATAACCAATACTTTGTAATAACTGTAAATGGAAAGTAACTTTTAAAAGTTGTCTGTAAAATTTAAAAATCTAAAAAAGTCATTTAATGAAAAAGAAAATATATTAACTTGAAAGAGAAAATGTAAGTTTCAAAAATGATTTTATTTGTAATAGCAACAAAAGAAAAGCTATGAGACCCCTACAGATAATTATTTTTTAAGTGTGGAAGACTTTTATAGAGAAAAGTATATACTCTTAGAGAAAAATCATTAAAGAGGTCATAAATGAATGGAGGAAGGTTTTCAGTTCATGGCCAGAAGATTTGATATGTCCCAGGTCTCAAATATCCCTAGATTGAGCCATAGACTTAATACAGTGCCAATCAAAATCCCCACTGGATTTTTAAAGGAACTGAACAAGCCGATTCGAAGATTTATATGGAAGAACAAAGACCCAAGAATAGCCAAGACATTCCTGAAGAAGCATGAAGTGGGGCGATTTGCCCAGAAGATGTGGAGATTTATTATTAAACTATGTCGATTATGGCAGTGTGTTATTGGCACAGAGAAACTGACCAGTGAAGCAGAAAAAGAAAAAAACAATTCAGAAAGAAACCCAAGTGCACTCCGTAACCTGATAACTGACTGAAGCAGCATTTCAGGCCACCAGCAAGAGGAAGAACTAGCCTGTAAGATGCTGGGGTGACGTATCCATAGGAGGGAAAAAGCAAAAATAGATCCTCACCCCGTGCTGTCCCTTAGGAAAACTAGATCCAGATAAAGGTGTACATAAGAAAGATACAGTATATTTGTTTATTTTAAGAAATATATGCTTTAAAAACTTCTAAGAGATAATAGAGAATACTCATGACTTCCAGGTAAGGAAATATTTTCTTATTTCTTAAAGAGATTTAAGAACAGTCCTAGGAAAGATTGGTAAATACACAACTTAAGCAAAATCAAGAACTGTTGTTCAAATTCACCTTCAACAAACCAACCACAAACTGGAAGGAGACAATGGACACACTTTAATAAACAAAGGATTACCATCCAGGATACAGAATTCCTGTAATCCAAGGAGGAAAAAGACAAACAGCCTTACAGAAACCGTTCTGATAAAGGAATCCTCCCATCCTATGAGGTATAAGTAGAGCGGTACTTCTGCTTTTTGGTGATCTCTGAGTTTTGTCCTAGGAGGAAGTTAAAAACGTGAGTCCTCTGACTTGAAGAAATGGAGCCCTTTTGCTTTGAGGAAGGTTGCCAAGTGGGGGCAACAACTCTGCTTCCCGAGGTGTTGTAGGTAGCCGGCTGAAGAGGAGAATCAGTTTAGGACAGGGGGTGTTGCCGGATGATTTATGGGAGATAAGCAAAACTGTTTTGTAAACAGGAAAATCAAAAGTCTGTTTTTATTGCCTTCTAGAATTATATTGGACTTCCCTGATGGCTCAGATGATAAAGCGTCTGCCTACAATGCAGGAGACACAGGTTCAATGCCTGGGTTGGGAAGATCCTCTGGAGAAGGAAATGGCAACCCACTCTAGTATTCTTGCCTGGAGAATCCCATGGACAGAGGAGCCTGGTGGGCTACAGTCCATGGGGTTGCAAAGAGTAGGACATGACAGAATTATATTAATGGGATTAACATATAGGCAAAGTATTTTAGAAAGGAAGGGTGATTTTTATCAATGGTAGGGGTGGGGTCCCTGCCCAGTGATGAGTTAACAGCTTCTGGAACCGGGTCGAGCTGGGTCTTACAGTGAGCTGGGAGCCCTGAAGGACAAAGGAGGGGAAGAAGTGGCAGAAGAGCGTCACGAGCGCCGTTGTTTGCAGTTGTTCAGTCGTGTCCGACTCTTTGCGACCCTGCAGACTGTAGCCTACCAGGCTCCTCGGTCCATGGGATTTTCCAAGCAGGAGTACTGGAGTTGGTTGCCATTTCCTTCTCCAGGGGATCGTCCCAATCCATGGATCTAACCCAGGTCTCCCACATTGTAGGCAGATGCTTTACCGTCTGAGCCACTGAGTCCCAGTGATCTAGCCTACAAACTGAAATGTCAGATAGAGGAGCATTCCTGCCTGGGGCCAGCAGGGTGACCTCAGGCAGGTTGAGAACGCTGAGCATCAGATTCCTCCCCTGCAAAAGTGGGGTGATAACACCTTCCCCTCCCACCAAGGATGTGATGAGATATGACCCGTGTCACTTGGGTAATCTGAAGCCTTGCACACAGTCAGTGCTCAGTCAATATCCATGGGCTCCTTCTCCCTTGGGAGACCCAGTGACAGCTGCTGGGCTTTCAGTTCCTTTCTCTTGCCTCCCTCTTCGCTCCTCTCCTTCTCCACAGTCTTCCCTTTTCAGTTGTCATCAACGTTTAACCAGCTCTTTTTCCCGGGGTAAACTGACTTCCAAACCCCAAATGGAGAAGCAAGTGAATGCATCACAACACACACAGCTGTTATTGTTCAGTTGCTCAGCTGTACTCAACTCTTCTCAACCCATGGACTGCAGCACGCTAGGCTTCCCTGTCCTTCACTATCTCCTGGAGTTTGCGCAAACGCATATCCATTGAGTTGGTGATGCCATCCCACTATCTCATCCTCTGTTGCCCCCTTCTCCTCCTGCTCTCAGTCTTTCCCAGCATCAGGGTCTTTTCCAAGGAGTCAACTCTTCGCATTAGGTGGCCAAAGCATTGAAGCTTCCATTAGGGCTATGATAGATGGAAGGGACCACTGAGGAATTACACACTATGGTCGCAATAAAAATTGACATCAATAAAATAGATGATCACAGTAATGAAATTTGCTGCCATTTGACCAGCACTGAGCCCAGAATCTGAGCTAAATATACTGCACATTTTTTCCAATTTAGTCTTCATTCCATTCCTAGAACCCAGGTAGGCACTGTTCTTATACCCGTCTTGCAGATGTGAAAACTGAAGCTACAGAGAGGTTGTATATCTCGCCCAAGGTCATTGGCTTGTTGGAGTAAGAATCGTACTTTTTCTGCAGACCTGTCAGTCAGCTGAGCACAGTGGTTATGCTGAGTGGTTGTGTGTAACTTGGCACAGAGGTTGGGAAGGTGACCCCGAGCTCACATCCCAGCTCAAGCTTTACCCTCTTCCACCTTTGGAACCTGAGGCACGTGACTGCTCTGAGACTCAGCCATTCTTACGTGTAAAACGGGAGACAACACAAGCTTCAGAGCAGTTTTGCAAGGATTCTATCAGATAAAAATACCTAGCGACGTGTCTGGTGGTCTGGTGGCTAAGACCCCATGCTCCCGATGCAGGGAGTCTGGTGTTCAATCCCTGGTCAGTGAACTAGATCCTACATGCTGAGACTAAGACTCATCAGAGCCAAATAAATAAATACTAAAAAAAAAAAAAAATCTAAAGAGCTTAGCACAGTGCCTAGCACACAGTTTGTGAGGATTAAATGAGTTAATACATGCGAAGCAATTGGAGCCGAACCTGTCTCCAAGGAGTAACTGTTGCCTAAGTGCTTGCTTTTATTATTGTCCTTGTTGATGCCAAGACCCTCCAGATTACAGACAAGCCCCTTCACCAAAGACCCGAGATGTGCTTAGGGACCATAGGAACATATCAATTGGGTCAAAGCCTCAGCAGCACACAGACCCCTTCCAGCCCATGATATCTTGGGGGAAAAAAATCAGATTCTACACACAAAAAATCTGAATACTATCCAACTTCTCTTGAAAAGCTAGATGTGGCAGTTCTGGGCTCACGTTCCTATCAGCAACAGTTCATCCTCTCTTTGTAGCTGGCATGTTGATGCATGTAGCTTCATTGGGGGAATGTCACCCGCCTGGTCCCTTTAGAGGCTAGAATTCGTAACCCCCGGAGGAAGTGTGCCAGGAGCCCAGGTGTGCCTTACACAGCCTGAGAAGGGTAAGGAGGGCTCCTAGGAGAAGATTTTTGTGTTTTTGTTTTTAATTGAGGCCTAGGGACTTCCCTGGTGGTCCAGTGGCTACAGCTCCACACTCGCAATGCAGGGGGCCCGGGTTCCATCCCTGGGTAGGGAACTAGATCTCACTTGATGCAACTGATACGCGGTGCAGCCAAATAAATATTTAAAAATAAATAGATTCTGAGACATAGCAAATGTACGCAAGAGCATAAAATATGTACAGCTAGTTTAAAGAAAATGCACGCCCACTTACTTC
>SJYQ01018691.1:2897-20324 GCA_006410935.1 Redunca redunca
TGAACTTCCAAGATGACTCTTAGAATTTTTAGCAGTCAATAAGTGTGTCATTTCAGATGCTAGAGCTATGCCTAGTTGGCTTTTAGGATCAGGCAGTTGTTTCACTCAGTTTCTGGTTGAGGATTGAAATGTCTTTTCAATGGTGAGGTAGTCAAGAGGTGAGGGAATTCCCCTCACAAAGGTCACCATTGTCCATTCATCCATGTCTAGTGGGGTCTAGTGGATATTTGTCCAACTGTATTTATGACTAAAAAGTAATGAGACATACATCCAAATGATGCTATCTCATTTGGAAAATTTATACCTAGTTCAGTAGTTGTGGCATCATCCAAATTATTTTTAGAACTTGTTCTTTTGTATTGTCTTCAGGGACATTTGCTCCTTCTCCCTTTTTCTCTTGCAGTTGCATGCACATATACCCACACCCAGATGTTATTTCATGTTCTTGAATAATATTAAACTCAAAATGGTAACACATGGCTAGATTACTTTATTAATACTCTTTATCAAATTTATTGCTATTTGACATAGTCATGCATCTTTAAAGGTCCCTCTCAACTCCAGGAAGGAAGCCAAGATATATAAACAAGTTACACATGAAAGATTAGTTTCTGCCAAAGCAGTTTCTAAGCCTGCTACTTATAATGAGAACTTAATTCCACCCTTATCTGTGTGCTGAGCTCACAGTCCTTATATCATCATGATTAGACTTGGGGCGGAGGATGTAATGTCGTCATCATCATCATCTCAGCTTTGAAGATTAAAACATTTTTTTCTAGGGATCAAATCCCCCTCCCCCAAGTATATGAATATTTTCCCATGAGGAAATCCAAAAGAATATGCTGTAGGAACTGTTCACCAACTGATATCATTAAGTGAGGCAAGCTACAGTGTGAGAGAAAATATTTGTAATCTATCAACCTGGCNATTTTTATTTAGAATGTATAAATAACTTCTACAAATCAAAAAAGAAAAAGGACAAACCAAAAGAAATATGTGGGCAAAAGAGCTGAACAGACACTTGATAAAATAAAGTATCCAAATAAGCAATAAACATATTAGAGGATGCTCAAACCAGTCAATCCTAAAGGAAATCAATCCTGATTATTCATTGGAAGGACTGATGCTGAAGCTGAAGCTCCAATACTTTGGCCCCCTGATGCAAAGTGCTGACTCATTAGAAAAGACCCAGATGCTGGGAAAGAGTGAAGGCAGGAGGAGAAGGGAACGACAGAGGATGAGATGGTTGAATGGCATCACTGACTCAATGGACATGAGTTTGAACAAGTTCCAGGAGGTGGTGAACAGGGAAGCCTGGTATGCTTCAGTCCAGGGGGTCGCAAAGAGTTGGACATGACTGAGTGCCTGAACAACAACAACATCATTGGTCACTGGGTGCATGCTAAGTCACTTTGGTCGTGTCCAACTCTTTGTAACCGTATGGACTGTAACCCACCAAGCTCCTCTGTCCAAGGGATTCTCCAGGCAAGAATCACTGGAGTGGGTTGCCATGCCCTCCTCCAGGGGATCTTCCCAATCCAGGGATTGAACTGCAAAATAGGACCACAACAAAATATTGATATACAGTATTACAGTTAAAAATTAAATTGGATGAATAATACCAACTCGGTGAGAATGTGGAACAATTGGAATTCTTACACATTGCTAATGGAAGTATAAACTACTATAATCACTTTTGAAAAATACTTTGTAGTATTTAAAATGTTTAAAAATTATGGTAAAATATACATAACATAAAATTTACCATCTTAATAGTTTTTAAATGTACAGTTCAGTGGCATTAAGTACATTCAACTACAACTATTTCCACCATCCATTTCCAAAACTCTTTTAATCTTGCAAAACTGAAACTCTGCATCCATTAAATAGCAATTCCCTATTGCTCCCTCTCCCCCAGCCTCTAGCTAACATTCCACTTTCTATCTCTATGAAGTTGATTACTCTAGCTATATCACATAAATGGAATTATACACTATTTGTCTTTTTGTGACTACCTCATTTCATTTAGCATAATATCCTTAAGTTTCATCAGTGTTGTGGCATGTCAGAATTTCTTTTTAAGGCTGACTGAGATTCCACTGTATGTATGTACCAGATTTTGTTTATTCTTTTCTCTGTCCATGGACAGTTGAGTTACTTTCACTCTTTGACACTTGCGATTAATGTTGCTATGAATGTGGGTGTGCAAATATCTGTACAAGATTCTGCTTTTGGTTATTTTGGGTTGGTAGTGTATTTCTTAAAAAGCTAAATACCTTTCTATAACCTAACAATTCTACTTTTGTATGAGGAATGCTTATTTCCATAAGAAAATGTAGAATAACATGCATAGTGGTATTATTCATAATCACTCTACAAAATAAATAATCCAAATATCCTTCACTAATAGAATCTATACATAAACTGAGATATAGCCACACTACATTATAATATTACATAGCACTAAACAGAACAAGAACATGGATTAATTAAAAAAAAAAAAATTTGGCCATGCTGCAAGGCATGCAGGATCTTAGTTCCCTGACAAGGTTTTGAACCCACACCCCCTTTAGTGGGAGCACAGAGTCTTAATTACTGGACTGCCAGGGAAATCTCAAGCATGGGTTACTTTAAAAACATGATGCTAAGAAAAAGATAAGATACCCAAGAGTATATAATGTGTGCTTTTACTTATGAAAAGTTCAAAAACTGTCAAAACTAGTCTATGTTGATACTGCTTAGAAAAATGTTTTCTTGTGTGTGGGGGAAGTGTTCTGACTGGTAGTTAGCATAAAGGAGACTTCTGAGTTTCTTGAAATGTTCTACATCTTGATTTCAGTGGTACTTCCATGGATGTACACATATGGACATTAAATTAATCTGTATACTTAAGATTTGTACACTCTGTTGTGATTATTCATCAGTTGAAAAGAGGAGTCTGAGCACACTTTGTTGAACAGCAGCATCGCTGAAATAAATCCACAAAGTGCTGCTTTAAAGAGGCAATATGATCATACTAGTTCTGCCATGTTTATTAGAGACAGGAATATTACTTTATAGTCACTCCTATTGGGTCCTATCCATAGTCTGCAATCCAAGAAATAAAAACAAAGTATATTTCTGGTGAAAATATCAGAACATGATGATTTAGGAATTTAATCTTGGGCTTTGGCCTTTGTAAAATACCAAGTAGTCATTGTTAACTAGTTTAATGTCCAGTACTACAGAACTCAGGAAACATTTTAAAACACTCCCATCCCATTGATTGTCTTTATTTTACCAGTAATTAAAAAAAGTAAACCATTGCCTTTCACTCCCTTTAAGGTTGAGAGGTGACCATCTGAGTTCTATTTAATGCTGCATTTGTGTTTAGTTATGGTTCAAAATATGTTCCTTTAATCATGAAATTGAGGATTGTTTTTAGATGCCAGATATCATATGCTATTCTAGACTCTTTCCAAATTGTGAACATTAATTTTTCTTGTATACCAGTCTTTCCTCAGCTGTTTCATTGATTTGGCTTTTTCCCCATAATTCACTAAGTAAAGAGTTAGCATTAGTCATTGTTTGTGAAGAACATTCAAGCCTCAAATCTCAATTTCCTACTAATAAATGTGGAGAAAATTAGTAGATATAATGTTACAACACATGTTAAAAGAGCAAATGTTAACATGCTACTTCAGATGTATACGGCATTCAGTTAGTGTTTTTTAAATTAATATTTAGAAAAAAACAATTTTCTTACATGATGTACTCTCCAGGAAAAGGGAGAAAAGGCATGCAATAAATACCAACTTTCTTTCTCCCCAGGTTATGAATATTTTGAGAAACAAAACAAAGACTAATATGGATATGCGATATCACCTTTACTGGGAAGTTCCAATTTGAGGATTAGTCTTTAGGCTTAGTATCCAGTGGGCCTGCTCACTGATCCCCAGAATTAGGCAAATATACCCACCCAGTCTTAGACAGAACTGGATAGGGGTTGGCCTCCCCCCTGAAAGTGTAACCACATATATAACCTGTGATCTGGTTGTATGCTGACAAAGTAACACAAGTAATATACTATACGTTTTTAATTTCTGTCTTGTCTATGCTGTTTTTAATTGTAAAAATCGGAAGTCCTCATGTTATGATTTTTTAGAATGTAAAGTCATATGCATTAGATGCCACCATAGGAAATATGAGTACACTTCCCCAAAGATAATTTGGGGATACAATAAGTTGCTCCCAAATATAATTAATTTCTATATGAAAGCAAAATAAAGTTTTAAATTACATCCCCATTTTTCAAAAGAAGGAAAGAACAGTAATATTTGAAGAGTATATTCTATGAGTTAGATATTATGTTCCAGAGACTTTTCATGGATTATTTACAAAAATCTCATGAGGAAGGTGGCATGATTCCCATTTGGGTTAAAGAGAGAAAGTGACTTACTTGAAGGTGACTATTAAGTGATGAAGTAGAATTTAAACCCAAATGTGTCTGACTTCAGAGCCTATGCTCTTTTTTTGTTGTTTGTTTTTGGTCAGGTTAAAAACATGGGATATAAGATGGGGAATTTTTTTCCATAGCTTAGATGAAATTAGAAAATCCTGGCTTTATCAGCTACAGTTTATTGGCAATGAAGTGAAGTGAAGTTGCTCAGTTGTGTCCGACTCTTTGTGACCCCATAGACTGTAGCCTATCAGGCTCTACCATCCATGGGATTTTCCAGGCAAGAGTGCTGGAGTGGATTGCCATTTCCTTCTCCAGGGGATCTTCCTGACCCAGGAATCGAACCCGGGTCTCCTGCATTGCAGGCAGACGCTTTACCATCTGAGCCACCATAATCAGGTATAATGTTATATACTATTTTCTGGCAATTTTGGTGAAAATACTGCCCCCTAGACACCATTGACCTAGTCTTCCAAGCAGCAGACCAGATCATATCAGACTAAATGACTCTGTGATGTCCGCCAAATTTGACTCAAAGACTAAGGAAATTGTTGGCAATGACAAAGTACTGTCAAGATTTTGCCAAAGATAGTAGGTACTAAATATCATGTTACACTTAGGCCTTCCAGCCAAATGTTATAAATTCCAAACTTCTAGCCCAGTGCTTCCCAAAATATCCTAAAATATTTCTCAGAAGCATGGAAATGGCTTTTCTGGATTCCAGGGTTTTGGATAGACCTTTCAAGATTCCTAGGGCTTCCCTCATGGCTTAGACGGTAAAGAATCTGCCTGCAATGCAGTTCGATCCCTGGATGGGGAAGATCCCCTGGAGAAGGGAATGGCTACCCCTCCAGTATTCTTGCCTGGAGTATCCCATGGACAGAGGAGCCTGGCAGGCTACAGTCCATGGGGTCATAAAGAGTCAGATGTGACTGAGTGACTAACACTTCATATACTTTGAAAATTCCTAGCAGCTTCTTCTCTGTTACTTTCACTAATTGCCTCAAAGAATGCTACAATTTGTGCTCTTATGGGTGATTATACCTCATTTAAACTGAGAAAAAATACATAGAAGTATAGATGCTCTTGTGTTTTGAGGTCTAGTGGTATCTTTATTTTAGAGAAAAGAGAAAAGAAAAGAAATAGCCAAATCTGTCACAACACAGCATAATCTTAAACCATTGTAACTATGCCAGACAGCCAGCTGTTTTAAATACATTGTATTCAATTACCTGAATATCCACCAGAAATCTGATCTGCCACTGAATAAGCAAAAGCAAAGGCAAAAAAATCCATTTGTTTGATCAAATTTTAAAATTTCTATCAAATGTGTTTCAAAACTGCATTTGATTTAAAAAAACAACTAGAGAGAAAATATAATTTTGAAATGATTCTGAGTCTAATGGCTTAATTATTAAGGGAAATTATCACATGTATTAGGATTCTCAGTTGAAAGCAGCTGAGCCTGACTCTTGATTTAAACAGAAGAATGTACAGAATGGATGGGAAGACTGAAGAACTAAGCTAATGAACTGTAAACCAAAGATAGTACTAGACTATCAGTATGAGAATAGTGCAATGAAAGTCAAGAGGAAGGAGTGATTGACTCTGGGTAGGATGAGTGTCCCACTTTATGGAAGGAGTGCTGTTTGAACCAAATGGTCTCTCTGCCTTACGTGGCTTATCTTCTCTCCTAGATCAAAGTTCCCTTATAGAAGCTGCCCCTTGTAGGAAACAAAATAGATGTTTTCTATTTTGTCAGCACCTAGTGCAATTAATTGTATGCATTTAGGATGATTCATGTATTTATTAAATACCTGCTCTATGCTGGGCACTGTGTACTACTTACTAGAGATAATGAAATGACCCAAAGAAGGCTTGACTTCATTCCTCCATGGAGCTTACAGTCTAATGGATAAAACAGACATTCATATGATCTCATCAATGAATGCACAAACTGTCAAAAGGGCTATGAGGGAGAAGACAACAGTGCCTTGAGATCATGCAACAGGTGGACCTAGCCTTGTCTCTGGGAAATAGAAGACTGCAGAAATGACAGAGAGTTGAGATGAAGTCAGAATGATGAGTAGGGATCTGGCCTAGTCATAGGGGGAAAAGAGCATCTCAAGCAGAGGGAATAGTATATGCAAAGGCCCTTATACACTGTAGGTGCTATACAATTATTTTGTACTCAGCTTCACTTTCTTCTGACCACTTCAGGTGAAGTGGTATCTCTTCTCTTGTCAAAAATGTTACTCACTGCATTCTTACTTACACCCTTTGTCTCCTTTGAATTTTAATCTATCATTTGTCTTTGTTTTTCTTATATCCTCAACTACTCTCACCATTTGATATTTCCCTTCAAGATATAATGCTCAAATCTCTGTGACCTGAAAAAATAAAATAATAAAGAAACAAACACGTCCCTTCATCCTACATTCCCTTCCATTCAGTTCAGTTCAGTCGCTCAGTCATGTCTGATGCTTTGCGACCCCATGGACCGCAGCACTCCAGGCCTCCCTGTCTGTTACCAACTCAGGAGTATACCCAAACTCACATCCACTGAGTCGGTGATGCCATCCAACCATCTCATTCTCTGTCATCCCCTTCTCCTCTTGCCCTCAATCTTTCCCAGCATCAGGGTCTTTTCAAATGAGTCAGGTCTCTGCATCAGGTGGCCAAAGTATTGGACTTTCAGCTTTGACATCAGTCCTTCCAATGAACACTTAGGACTGATTTCCTTTACGATGGACTGGTTGGATCTCCTTGCAGTCCAAGGAACTCTGAAGAGCCTTCTCCAACACCACAGTTCAAAAGCGTCAATTCTTCAGTGCTCAGCTTTCTTTATAGTCCAACTCTCACATCCATACATGATTACTGGAAAAACCATAGCTTTGACTAGACAGACCTTTGTTGGCAAAGTAATATGCTGTTTAGGTTGGTCATAACTTTCCTCCCAAGGAGTAAGCATCTTTTAATTTCATGGCTGCAATCACCATTTTGGAGCCCAAAAAAGTAAAGTCTGACACTGTTTCCACTGTTTCCCCATCTATTTGCCATGAAGTGATGGGACCAGATGCCATGATCTTCATTTTCTGAATGTTTTCCTCTTCACTTTCTGCCATAAGGGTGGTGTCATCTGCATATCTGAGGTTATTGATATTTCTCCCCTCCATTACTTCCTATCTTTAGCTATTTTTTAAATTTATTTTTTAATTGGAAGAAAATTGCTTTACAAAGTTGTGTTGGGTTTTGTTGTACAATAGTGAATCAGCCATGATTTTATATATATCCCCTCCCTCCTGAACCACCTCTTCTCCCTGCATCCCACCCCTCTAGGTCATCACAGAGCACCACACTGGATTCCCTGTGCTATACAGTAGCTTCCCACTAGCTATCTGTTTTGCACATTATAGTGTATATATGTTAATATATACACTATATTCTCAATATATATAATATATGCACTATATTTCTCAATTTGTCCCATTGTCTCCCCCCTCTGTGTCCACAAGTCTGTTCTCTATGTCTGCATCTCCATTCCTTCCATGGAAATAAGTTCATCAGTACTATTTTTCTAGATTCCATTTATATGTATTAATATACAATATTTATTTTTCTCTTTCTGACATTTCACTCTGTATAACAGGCTCTAGATTCATCCACCTCACTACAATGGACTCAAAGTCATTCCTTTTTATGGTTGAGTAATATTCCATTGTATATATGTACCACATCTTCTTTATCTACTCATCAATGAATATCTAGGTTATTTCCATGTCCTGGCCATTGTAAATAGTACTGTAATGAACATTTGGTACATGTGTCTTTTTGAATTGTGGTTTTCTCAGGATATATGCCCAATAGTGGGATTTCTGGGTCATATGGTAGTTTTTTTTCCCCTAGTTTTAAAAGGAATTTCCATACTGTTCTTGATAGTGACTCTATCAATTTACATTCTCACCAACAATGCAGGAGGATTCCCTTTTCCCCACAGCCTCTCCAGCATTTATTGTTTGTAGATTTTTGATGATGGCCATTCTGATTGGTGTGAGGTGATACCTCATTGTAGTTTTGATTTGCATTTCTCTAGTAATAAGCGATGTTGAGCATCTTTTCATGTGTTTGTTGGCCATCTGTATGTCTACTTTGAAGAAATTTCTGTTTAGGTCTTCTGCCCATATTTTGATTGGATTGTTTGCTTTTCTGATATTGAGCTGTATAAGCTGCTTATATATTATGGAGATTAATCTTTTGTCCATTGCTTCATTTGAAATTGTTTTGTCTCATTCTGAGGGTTGTCTTTTCATCTTGTTTATAGTTTTCTTTGCTGTGCAAAAACTTTTAAGTTTAATTAGGTCTCTTTTTTTGTTTGTTTGTTTTCTTTAGCTTTTTTTAATAAGAAAAGTTTCTAGAATAACAGCATTCTCCACCTGTAATCTCTACTTCCTCAATCCCTGTTTACTTCCTAACCCTACTAAATATGGATCTTGCCAAGGTCACCAAAGATCCCCTTGTCACAAAATTCAGTGGATATTTTTCTAGTCTCATTTGGACTCTTGATAGCCTTGAACACTCTTGACCACTCCTCTTCTTTTTGGGTGTCATGATACTTCTCTTTTTTTGTGTCCTACTTTTCTCTTAGTCTACTTTACGGTCTCTTTTATTTCAACCTATCTCTTAAATACTGGAATTTCATCTTTGCCCCAGGCTCTTCTTTTCCTATACACTATAACTAGCTAATCTCTCCCACTCTATTTTTTGGCCCCTAGGCAAATCTTTTCTCCTCTGTCAAGCCTTGGTTAAAACTTAGACTTTGTGACTCTTTCTCTGACTCCTTCACTCATTGTTAGAGCTGACTTTTCTAAACTTCACTGCATTCTCTGCATATATACCCACCCCCAAAGCAAGTCTTATTCTATTATCTTTATTGATTTTTTAGCCTGTATTTCCAGCTAGATTGGCAGTTCCTTGAAAAGGCAGATAATCTTTTTATACTTAACTTTCAGCACAATGCCTGGAAGAGAATATAATCAATGAGCACTTATGGATGAGTGGATAGATGCATTTTGGTAGGGTCTCTCATTTTTACAGGTGGCACAGTGGTAAAGAACCTGCCTGCCAATGCAGGAGACACAAGAGACATGGGTTCAGTCCCCGGGTTGGGAAGATCTCCTGGAGTAGGAAATGGCAACCTACTCCAGTATTCTTGCCTGGAAAATTCCAAGGACAGAGAAGCCTGACAGCCTACAATCCATGGAGTCACAGAGTCGGACACAACTGAGCACGAGCACACACATTACATTATGCTCTCATCTTTACAGCCATGTGGAAAATGTCAGAGGAAAGCTCTATCTGAAGTTCACACAGGAAGTAAGTGGCAGAATCAAGTTTGTGCTCAGTTTCTATGAACTACACAATAAGATACATATTTGTATATTTTTTACACTCTGCAAATTATTCTCATATCAGTTTTCTCATGCAATTTTCATAACAATCTTATAGATTGAGTCAGGTAGATAGTTTTGCTGCCTTTTATATATATATAAGGAAATTGAGGTTCAGAAAAGTTGTGATTGATGTTTACACAAGTTCTAAGTTGCAGAGTTAACTCCTGAACTAAGCTCTTTTGAGGGCAAGTCCAGTGTGTACACAGCAAGAGAACTGTGTAGCTCTGGGAGGGGACAAACTAAGAAAAGATAAGGAAATAGAGGCACTCATTAGATGCTAATTCATTCTCTCTCTCTGCTTCCTGACTTCCCTACAAGTCTGTCTCTGTTTTGTACTGGCAGCAATAAGGGAAGAGAGTCATCACAGAATCCATTCTGGGAAAATTTCACAGGATGTTTTTTTCCATCTCTTCTTTCCCATGTTTGTCCTGTCCCTCTTAAAGCTACAATAAAGAATCCAGAAAGAACTTATCCTGCTCTAAGTGAAGGTGTTATTGAAGGAAATAAACTCTATTGTTATTCTGATATGTTACCCACCGCTCTCCCCATGTGTGTCCTCTCCTGTCACTACCCCTGTGGGGTAGAACCTCCCTTTGTTTGCCAATTCAGATCTCCTCACCCTTGAAACTCATGCATATCTTGTCTCCTCCAAGAAGCCTTCTTTGGATTGGTCAGCCCACACTGAGCTTAACCTTCCCTAGACTATTAAGACATTTCCAGTTTATGTCATAGAGCTTTTCAATCCCTTGTTGTGGGGGTACTTTTTGTACATTAGATATGTCTTCCCAATTACAGTGTAAGCTTCTTGAGGGCACAGAATCTATCTAATGGTTCTATACCCTCCACCCACACCCTCATACACCCCTTAACTTTTGTCAGCCCTACTGATGTAGGGCTGGGTATACCTAAGAGGCATTCAGGAAATACTGGTGGATTGATTCACTTTGCATCCTTCACTCTTGATATCAATAGGAGTGGAAGGAGCTTCCCAAGGGAAGAATGTAACCTTTAGAAAGTCACATTTCTAGAAAAGAAAGTCTATACTTTTAGCTCTGCTGTGTAAGCCATATTGGTGAGGTGCTGAACACAATGGCTTACATTGTGTCAAAGGTAAGTGAGAACCAATGCTGTTAATCCTGTCTTGTTTTTCTTTTGAGTTTTGTAACCTGAAGTATGTGTACTTTAAGGAAGAATTACACTGTTAATCATGTTTGATAAACTGAAAAGGTTGAGGCCCCAGTAATGAACTTGTTCTGCTTAGTCAGGGAGGTTAGACAAAACAGATGTGATTTACATTCACAAGTATGGCTTTGAGACTTTTCTGGTGTGCTTCCTTGAGACTACTTCCCTACTACCTTTCACCTTTTGGCATTTCTGATAAGATAAGGAACTTTGCACCTAGGCAGTGTTTTATGCTTTTCCACACGTACACTGCTAGTACCTTAGTCCAGATCATCATCATCTCACATCTACATTATTGCAACATCCTCCTAATTGGTTTCCCTGGCTCAGTCCTCTGCTATTTTCAATCTATTCTTATACTACAGGCAGAAGGATCTATCTAAAAACACAGATTTGATAATGCCCCACCCATATTAAAACTCTTGTGTGTCTGTAGGATAATGCAGAGCCCTTTTGGCATGCTTTAGAAGAAGAACTCTTCACAATCCGTCTCCTTCCTGGCTTTTCCAGTTTCAGCTCTTACTGTTACCTATTCCCATCTTCTACCTTCTTACACTCTAACCTCCAGCCTTCCTCAAATCCTTACAGATCCACAAGTGCAGATCCACTATTTTTTTTTTTTTTGTCACAGTGCTTTTGCACATGCTCCTTCTGCCTGGATTGTCTTTCTACCTTCTTCTGAGCTCTAACTGGTGAACTTTTCTCCATCTTGTCAGATGACTCAAATCTCACCTTCTCAGTGACTCCTTCCCTAACTTACCATCCATTATTATTTGTTCTCTTTTTTGCACATACCTGTATTATAGTACTTTACTTATTACATGTATAAATATCTGTCTATAATCTATCTCTACAACCTGTGAGTTTCTTGAATGTCAGAACTATGGTTGATTCCCCTCCTCTCCTGACATACCTAGTGCCCTCAGCCCTACACACATAGTAGATATTCAGAAATGTTATTTAAATGAATAATAATTATATTTCCTAACTTATACGACTCTTTCTGAACTATGTTGACCTCGGAGTTGCAGCAAAATAACCAGTTGTTCAACTATCCTCAGGCTTCCAGGCTGAATATTAGGTGTGGCCCTTTCTTGAGAAGAGATGAATATAAATATGCTGTCAAGTTTCTTCTTAATTTAAGTTTCTGTACATAAACAGCAATTGGAATAACACCCTCAGCAATGGGGAATCAAAGAAACCTCCTTTTCTTTGCTTTATACCTGCAGTTTTTTTTTCCCTTAATATATTATTTCCTGTAGGCCTCCTCCTTTACTAATCACTTATAACAGGAGATGCCTGGGTGATTGTTGGCTCTGCCCCTATTTAATCTCAACCAAGACCATTTTACTTCTTAATATATATAATCACACACATATATGCACATATTTTCTTATCTAATACTCACAAATATCCTATAAAGCAGTTACTGTTATTATCCTTATACTGTATATGAAGAAACTACAGCTCAGAGAGTTTAAGTAACTTATTCAAGGCTGTATAACTTGGAAGTGCTGGAGACTGGACTTAAATGTGAATCTGATTGGGGAGCCTATATTTTAATCATTAAACCACACTCCCTCATCTATTCTAAAAGAATAGGTTGAACTAGATCACCCTTGAGAATCCTGTCTGAAGTTTATTGCCTCCTTCCCTCCTTTCAAGGGCTTCACTGCAATCAAGCAGGAGGGTGGTGTTCTGCAGATCTGGGATCTGAACGAAAGAGATGTCAGGTTCCACAGGTCCTTTCATGCATTTCTTTTTCTAGTTTATTTCTCATTGAGATACACTATAAGGACTCTTAGAATGACATGTTCCATAAAGATCTTTAGGACTTGTGGTTGTTGCTACTCATTTATCTTTCTCTTAAGCAACTTGATCTTTTTAAGCTAAATTCTGTCCACAACTAAGTGATGAGATAGTTAAACATACGACTCTTGGAATGCATTTCAAAAATTTAAACATCTTTAAAAAGTGGAATATTTCACTAAAGAAAGGAAAACCTTACACTGAGCAAAAGAGAACCATGTCCTGAAGGAAGGGAATTGAAATAAGAATAAAGCTATCTTTTTTCACTGTCACCCCTCAAAACACCTGGGACAAATTGTCATTTCAGGTATCTTGTATAATAAAACAAAGAACACTGGACAACCTGGGCTTGATTCCTATATTAATACCTTACTAACCATGCAACCTTGCAGAGGTGACTGAACCTCTCTGAGCTTCCATTTCTTCATTGTTAAATTAGAGATTAAGAACAGGATCCACCTCAAAGGGTTGTTCCTAAGATTGAATGAATTATTTTTTAACAAGGCTTAATGTGTTTCTAGTCACATCATATATTACAATTCACTTTGGTAAAGTAAAAAGTCATTAATCTAGTTGCCCTTATTTTAATTCTGCTCATTCTCTCTTTGATCACAACCAGAACCTACTGTACCCGACTTTCCCTCCCTAAACTCCAGGCTCACTGAAAATGCAGCACTGTGATTCTAAGAAAAGAGTCCCTTCAGTCGATATAAGCAGATAACAGTCATGGTGAACTATGGCAATTGATAGAGAGTATTTGGGTGCTAGAAGACCTACATATAAGCATCCTGTCTATTTCTAGACAGGTGGAATGATATCAGACAGAATAGTTGGACAGCTGCTCTAGTGGGAAAGGAAAAAAAAAGTGGCCTCATTTGGAACAATTGGACCATATTAATTCAAGGGACTTGAAACTTAAAGTTCTTTATTTGAATGTGGGAATAACTGAGGAGCCAGGGAAAAGTATGAAAGTATAGTTTTTACAATAGTTGTTTCATACAGAAGGATTAGGCTACCATATTTCCTTTGGTCACAACTTCTCTAGGTTGGTTAACTGTTACTGACTTCAGATTCCACCATGGAAAGTACCATAACAAGATAGAAACTGAAGAGATGTAGGAGCGAACTAGAATGCTGAATGTCATTCTATTCTAGTCATTCATTTAGGGATTCATTTATGAATGTCATCTAGTCATTCATTTAAGGATCAGCTTGTCTTGTCATTCATTTAGGGATCAGCTTGAAGGGCAGGGTAGAATGGTACAGCTGAAGCTCATCATTAAAGTTGAGTATTGCAGCAAAAACAAAGCAAATTTTTTCACTGTGTCACCCCTCAAAACACCTGGAACAAATTGCCATTGCAANGCAGGGTTCTGAATAGAAAAACATCACTAGCAACAGTTTGGACATCAGATTATACCAAATCTGTCAAAATTTAAACTCATGAACTCTCATATTTAATTTCAACATAAATCATTTAGTTTTCAAGTTCCCTTAAGCTAGGAAAATTAAGACTTCCTGTTCTTCACGGAGAAAAGGGCCTAAAAACTTAAGGGTTAGAAATGTCTTGAAACTCTTCATAATTGAGCATTCAGTTCAGTTCAGTTCAGTTCAGTCGCTCAGTCGTGTCCGACTCTTTGCGACCCCATGAATCGCAGCACGCCAGGCCTCCCTGTCCATCACCATCTCCCGGAGTTCACTCAGGCTCACGTCCATCGTGTCCGTGATGCCATCCAGCCATCTCATCATGGGTCGTCCCCTTCTCCTCCTGCCCCCAATCCCTCCCAGCATCAGTCTTTTCCAATGAATCAACTCTTCGCATGAATGAGTCCAAACCATATGGATTGCATTTCCTTTTTTTACTTTGAACACTGAGGGGAAAAACATGTTTGGCAAAATGCTTCTCTTATTTTTTCAAACCTAAATATGTTACTTTCACCCTTGAGCCTTCTTCCCAAGCTGTACCATATGCCTGGAATGTTCCCAGGGCTCTTCAATCTTTAAGTCTGTAGCTCCTGACAGGCCTACCTTATTCAAGAAGCCATTCCTGGGTGACTGAAAGAGACATTCCAAATGCCTCCTGAACCTTACTGGACAACATACAACTTTCAAGATTCCCTTTCCTTCAACGCTCTGCTTAATGTACACAGTTAGTTGTATTTCCTAAAGGCTTATTTTGCTTATATGCAATAGCTCATGTCATTTATTCTACATCTAACAACCATTTATTTAGCATCTAATGGGTCCAAAGGTTTATGGATAAATGCCTAGGTTAGCCCAATCTTACATTGTACTTAATGATGCAGCCCTGTATAGAAGACTAGACAGAGCCTGGGGTAATAATCCTCAAGTAAGACACAACCTCAAGTATATTGGAATTGTTCTATCAGAGGAGGAAGTCCCTCGATAATGGAATTTGTAAGGCTCCAATAAGTCTTCTTTAAAAGTATCAGATTCATTTGTTTCAATTAATAAGGCCATTTAAAAAGACATATAGCTCCTAAAGTACAGTAGTAAGATTTTAAATCCTGCAATTTTCTTTTTTCAGACTAGCTCACTAGGTTTTACCTAGTAAGGGGGATAAGTTTTACCCAGTAAGGGAATGAGAAAAATTTGGAGGAATGTGCACCATAGATTTTTATTTTAAGATATAGCAGAGCAACCTGTTATTTGGGTGAGCTGAGGTTAGAAGAAGGAGGAGAGAGAGAGAGAGCAAAAGTATGAGTATGAGTGAAGGCAAGAACAACAGTGAGAGAGAAGGAGAGAGAAAGAGAAAGGTAGAAAGCACAAAGAACCTGGATGGAAAAAGATGGAAGTATACTCACTTGCATTAGAATTTGACTCATGGTTAGGACTTGAAGAGAAAATCCACAAAAAGAGAACTCAAGTTAGAAAGGAAACTACTTATAATATGTATATTGTCTATTTTTTTGTATTTGCCTTATTTTTTTTACCTAATGAACATGCAGCATTTTGGAAATTAGGGACTTTCTTACACTTATCATTTGTCACCCATGCCACTCCCATCCCACCCTCACCTCCCCTCTGAGCTAAGGCTTGGTTACCTCACTGAGCTCAGAGGGACATTCAATTTTTGGTTGATTAATTTTTGGAGCTATTAGAAGTTTTACCCAATGTGGAGGATGCCCTCAGCACTGGGTTAGATATTGGAGAAAACCTACAACCTAAGGAAAGGATGAAATGATTCTGGCTGTTCCATTTGGAAGAGCAAACCCTAGATGTGGAAGTAACCAAAGGAAAAACCCATGGAATACAGATTGTTCAGTCACTAAGACTCACAGACATAGTAAACAAATTTATGGTTATCAAAGGGGAAAGGAGGTGGGGAGGGATAAATTAGGAATTTAGGATTAACAGATACCTGTTACTATATATAAACAACAAAGACTTATTGTATAGCACAAGAAACTATATTCAGTATTTTGTAATAATCTATAATGAAAAAGAATCTGAAAAGTATGTTTGTTGTTTTTCCGTTGTGTCTGACTCTTTGCAACCTCATGGACTGCACCATGTCAGACTTCCCTGTCCTTCACTATCTCCTGGTGTTTGCTCAAACTCATGTCCATTGAGTCAGTGATGCGATCCAACCATCTCATCCTCTGTCGCCCCCCTTCTCCTCCTGCCCTCAATCTTTCCTAGCATCTGGGTCTTTTCCAATGAGTCAGCTTTTCCTATAAGGTGACCAAAATATTGGAGCTTCAGCTTTAGAATCAGTCCTTCCAATAAATATTTAGTATTGATTTCCTTTAGGGTTGACTTTTTATCTCTTTGCTGTCCAAGGGACTCTCAAGAGTCTTCTCCACCCCCACAGATATGAAAGCATCAATTCTTTGGTCCTCAGCCTTCTTTATGGTCCAGCTCTCACATCTGTACATGAATCATGGAAGAACAACAACTTTGACTAGATGGACCTTTGTTGGCAAAGTGACATCTCTGCTTTTGAATACGCTGTCTAGGTTTGTCATAGCTTTTAGAAAGCTAGCAAGCATCTTTTAATTTCATGGCTGCAGTCACTGTCTGCAGTGATTTTGGAGCCCAAAAAAATTAACTGTGTTACTGTTTCCATTGTTTCACCATCTATTTGCCATAAAGTGATGGGCCTGGATGCCATGATCTTAGTTTTTTGAATGTTGAGTTCTAAGTCACCTTTTTCACTCTCCTCTTTCACCTTGATCCAGAGGCTCTTTGGTTCCTCTTAGCTTTCTGCCATAAGGGGGATGTCATCTGCATATCTGCGGTTATTGGTATTTCCCCCTGCAATCTTGATTCCAGCTTGTGGTTCATCCAGCCTGGCATTTTGCATGATGTACTTTGCATATAAGTTAAATGAGCAGGGTGACAATATACAGCCTTGACATAATCCTTTCCCAATTTGGAAACAGTCCATTGTTCAGTCCAGTTCAGTTCAGTTGCTCAGTTGTGTCTGACTCTTTACGACCCCATGAATCGCAGCACGCCAGGCCTCCCTGTCCATGACCAACTCCCGGAGTTCACTCAGACTCACGTCCATCGTGTCCGTGATGC
>SJYQ01018693.1:0-24711 GCA_006410935.1 Redunca redunca
GTGTTCAGCGCGAGCATGCAGCTCATCGGCCAGGTGGACTCCTTCGGGCTGAGCCTCCTTTTCCCTTCCAAGATCACCGCCTCCGCCGTGGCCTTCGATCACCAGGGCAACGTGGTGGTTGCCGATACTTCCAGTCCGGCTGTCCTCTGTCTAGGCAAACCCGAGGAGTTTCCAGTGCTGAAGCCCATCGTCACCCACGGTCTTTCGCATCCCGTGGCGCTGACCTTCACCAAGGAGAGTTCTCTTCTTGTGCTGGACAGCGCGGCCCATTCTGTAAAAATCTACAAGGTTGACTGGGGGTGATGGGGCGTGGTGGGGGTCCTGGGACCTGCTCTAGAAGGCCTGGATCCGCCCCTGTTGAGCCCTGGATCAATGACTTAATCTTATCTATTCGACAGAGATGACGGTAACTGCCTGGTAGACTTAACAAAGGTGGGGGCCATTATTAAAGAATAATAATGAACTCTACCATCGATGGATTATGTACTCCTAGTGCTAAGAAATCTGTGAATATTAGCCCCTTCAATCCTTTCAGTGGCCCAGTGGTAATTTCTATTACGTATCTCATTTTAAGGATGAGAAAACTAAGACCCAGAGAGCTAAAGAGATTTACCCAAGGTCACCTTTACTTACTCTGACAGTCACAAATGGAACTCAATTCTGACTCCAAAACCCCTTGCTCTTAAATAAGACAACAGATGTGGAAAAATACATATGAGTGTATATTGTTGCTACATGTACTCTAGCAACTCGGAGGAGAAGGCAATGGCACCCCACTCCAGTACTCTTGCCTGGAAAATCCCATGGGCGGAGGAGCCTGGTAGGCTGCAGTCCATGGGGTCGCTAAGAGTCGGACATGACTGAGCGGCTTCACTTTAACTTTTCACTTTCATGCACTGGAGAAGGAAATGGCAACCCAGTCCAGTATTCTTGCCTAGAGAATCCCAGGGATGGGGGAGCCTGGTGGGCTGCCGTCTATGGGGTTGCACAGAGTTGGACACGACTGAAACGACTTAGCAGCAGCATTTACCTAGAGGCACAGAGAAGGGAGACTTCACAGAGTTCAAGAGAAAAAGGATTTTGTGGTGGACATCAGTTTAGTTCAACATACAATTCCTTTGATGGCTCTTTAGATGAAGTTACTGTGGATCTTGACTTACTTGAAAAGCAAAAGCAATCAACTTTGCTTATTCGAAAGGTCAACCCTTCTCTTAGTACCCGTAACTCCTCTGCTATAGGCACTTAGGAAATACTACTTGGTTGTTTGAGAAAGGTTTGTGTTTTTGGTTTTTTTGTGTGTGTTCTAAGAAATCTTTACTTAATCACGATAACTAAGTTTTTTTTCCTTATGTTTTCTTCTACAAGTTGTATATTTTGGGGTGTCCCATTTCGAGTTGATTCCTGTCTGCAACATGAAGTATGGGTTGAGGTTATTTATTTATGTATTTGATATGAGGGTGTCTAATTATTCCAGCACTATTTGTTGAAAATAAAATTTCTTTTTTTGGCCTCTGTGGCATGAGGGATCTTAGTTCCTTGGCCAGGGATCGAACCTGTGCTCCCTGCATTGGGAGCGCAGAGTCTAAGCCTCTGGACTGGGAGGGAAGTCCCGGAGAAAGACTTGTGTTGATGTAAGTTCTGAACTCCTGTGGAGTGCTCTACACATGTACTTGTGTTAGAGGGCCAGATGATATTTCTGTTAATGTAATACAGAGATAAGTCACCACAGTCAGTTCATGGCAGAAATGACTTTGCTTGCCTTTTTATGATCAGTGGTAATCTGAAGAACTTTTGTGATGGGGTTTTTCTCTGTCTATTTAAATCTGTCCCATATGTTGCAAACACTAGGCACTCAATAAATAATTCCTTTGACCCTGAGTTGGCATTTAACCACTGGCAAATCCCTCGTGGCTCAGACAATAAAGAATCTGCCTGCAATGCAGGAGATAGGGGTTCGATCCCTGGGTCAGGAAGATCCCTGGAGAAGGGAAAGGCAACCCACTCCAGTATCCTTACCTGGGGAATCCCATGGATCTAGGAGCCTGTTGGGCTACAGTCTGTGGGGTTGCAAAGAGTCAGACATGACTTGGTGACTAACACTTCCACTTGTCACTTTCAAACACTTTAACTACTTTTTGAATTGACGTGATGGCTTGACCAAGATGGTGCCTGCTTTAAGGTTGCATTGATTAAGTGAATAGGTGGAGATTTTAGGTGAAGTAGCTGCTTCTCTATAAGTTGTGCGTCTAGCTGGTATAACATTTCACAGTTGAGGGCTGTTGGAAAAATACCAAATAGCCAGCACCTCAGAAGCAGTAGCAAAAGTTTTTCCTCGGGGAGGAAATAGTGGTTTTGGAAGGTGAGGGTTTGCTTTAGGTAATAGCAATAGGATTCTAATTTACAAAGCATTTTCATAGATATAACATACATTCTAGAAATAGCCCCCAAATTATGAAAAAGACTGTAGTCTGTTCTTTGAAGCTAAAAGAGAGAGCTAGGCTCCCGCACCAGTCCACAGAAGCCCATTTTGCTTCAATGTGCCCGTCATGTAGCACTGATATGATTTCAGGCATCGTGGAACAACCACCATTTGTGAATGTATCATCCCAAATAGGGCTTCTGGGAAGAGCCCCCACCTCCTCCACCATCACCCTATCCTTAGAAATCACCCTCAGGTCAGCAACATCACAGGTATTCTGAGTTGTATAACAAGAAAAGTTGTCTCAGATGGAAATACAGGTTCATACTTGGTCATTTGTGAATAGGGCAACCATGGATTGATGTTACAAATGTTTTCCTTGGGAACAATGACATTTCAAGGCCTCAGGGTCCACTGAGCCAATCAAGAGAACTTCTCTTATTTGGAATCATCAGTGGTATCATGTTTGCCTCTAGAGCTGAGTGTGTCTTTCAGGCCAGGTGTGGAATATACGCAGCACGTATGGAGAGATCCCTTATTACCATATGGATTACCCAGCCGGAAGAATGGTGTGTGAGCTCCCAAGATGATGTGGGAGCAAGTCAGAAAGGTGATCACAAGTGATCTTGTTAACGGCTACCTTTGCTTGGTAGATGATCGGGCTGCAGATAGAGAGCAGGGTTTCCGAAGACACCAATTTTGCTGTTTCTGATCCACAGGCATGCACATGCTGAGGGGATAGGTTCAGTAACCTGTAACGGAGAAGCTAAATTCACCTTCTGGGTGGTGCACTTTAAAGCAAGCTGGTTAAAGCTCTCAAGCCACACCTTGCTGAACACCACCAGATTGTTAGAGGAATTGGAGAGTCTGAGGTGGGCCAAAGGAAATCATCGCAGCAGAAAGAAAGAGGTCCCTCGAAACTGTACCTTTTGCAGAGACCTGGATGGACCTAGAGTCTGTCATACAGAGAGAAGTCAGAAAGAGAAAAACCAACACTGGACATTAACGCATATATGTGGAATCGAGAGATATGGTACAGATGATCTTATTTGCAAAGCAAAAATAGAGACACAGATATAGAGAACAAACGTATGGCTACCAAGGGGGGAAAGAGGGGGTGGGATGAACTGGGGGGTTGGATTGACTATATATACTATTGACACTGTATAAAGTAGATAACTAATGAGAACCTGCTGTGTAGCACAGAGAACTCTCCTCAATGCTCCCTGGTGACCTAAATGAGAAGGAAACACAAAGAGGAGATTACATGTAACAGTAGCTGATCCCCTTTGCTGTACAGCAGAGACTGACACAGCCTTGTAAAGCAACTACACTCCAATAAAAATCGATAAAATTAAAAAAATAATAAAGTAAGAGGTTCCCAGGTGATGGAGGAGAGTTGGAATGACTCTCCTTCCAGAGGTCAGAGACAAAAGAACTCAAGCACAAATAACTGGAGAAGGAAAAGGAATGGGCTTTTCCTGAAAATCCCCCTCAATCAGGTGCCTTTAGGCCAGCACTACCCACCACCCCTCGCCACCTGGTGCATCCATAAAAGCAAGCAGAGGCCCAATCAGCAGCACTCACCCTCCGATTGTTCTTGTTTTGCCGAATTCCTGAGGCTCGGACTGTCTCCTGGTTTTGGCCTTGTTCTGCCCTCTGGAGCTTGATTTTCACAGCCTTCTTCCTTGACATTTCCTGATGACTGTGGTTCAGAGTCATACCTCTTCCCTCTGCCTAGACACACTCTCTCTGGATCCTGGAATGCAAAGCATCGAAAGTTGTTTGTGCCTCATCCAGACCTTCCCTGGTGAGTCAGGCAAAGACCTCACTGAAAGTGAATTGTGTGCCTTTTGAGGAAGTATTCCATATACCTCAGAAAAGTGGGGAAGACCCACTGATGATGGCAATTTAACCATCCTCCACCTCCACCCAGAGACGAGATGTAGGCTGGTGGCTGGCACTAATAGCGACCTGCTCCGGGGCTCCTGGGGCTTTCCTGTAGCTCAGTCGGTAAAGGAGCCTGCAATGCAGGAGACCCAGGTTCATTCCCCGGGTTGGGAAGATCCACTGGAGAAAGGAATGGCAACCCACTCCTGTATTCTTGCCTGGAGAATTCCATGAACAGAGGAGCCTGGCAGGCTACAGTCCATGGGGTTGCAAAGAGTTGGACACAACTTAGCGACTAAACCATCACCACCCTGGTGGTGTACTATGGTCGATAAGGAGATGAAGTGTTTTCTTGAAGAACATGTAGGAAATATGAGAGGGAGGCTGTCAGGACTCGCCACAGTGACTGTGCTGAGCCGTCATGGTTGTCTACCATGCCCACCACCCCTTCTAAGGAAAACCTACTCCCCTCCCCCACAGGCCCTGCTGATGAGCTAGCCCTCGGCCGCCGTGTTTCCTAATTGGAGAGGAGTGCCCACCAATATGAAGAGCAACCCGTCCATCAGTGTCCTGCCACATATATTCAATTAGATCAGGAAGCTAGCCTACGACTTGGCCTCAGATGAACAGTTTTTCTCAAAAGGGACAAGGAAATCCAGTTGGATTCTTTTCTTGAGGTGGTGGGGTTGCCTTTTTCTTTTTTTAATTGAAGCGTAGTTAGTTTAATGGGGTTCCCTCTTGGCTCAGTCGGTAAAGAATCTGCCTGCAATGCAGGAGACCAGGGTTCCATTCCTGGGTCAGGAAGATCCCCTGGAGAAGGAAATGGCAACCCACTCCAGTATTCTTGCCTGGAGAATCCTGTGGACACAGGAGCCTGGCGGGCTAGTCCACAGGGTCACAAGAATTGGACACGACTTGGTGACTAAACCACCACCAGAGTTGGTTCACACTATGATTTTTGTTTCAGATACACACCAAAGCGATTCAGTTATACATACGTCATCTTTAGATTCTTCTCCCTGATAGGTTATTATAAAATAGATGAGTGTGGTTCCCTGTGCTGTGTAATCTATTTCCATTTTCAAACCGCTGATGGATAAATCTGGATGGACTAAAAGTGATGAGGCAGGAAGGCCAATTCCATTACATTTTGGAGTTAATTTCCGCAAAATTGTACCAGTCACCTCTGGTGGACACTAAAATGTAAATCTTAAAATTAGTAACTTTTCTTCTCTGACCAGTCAGTACGAAATACGTTATATGAATTTGTTAAAGTTGCTAGCAGCACTATCTGAACACAGGATATTCAAGTGCATTCTGATTATGGACACAATCTGTTAATTCATAAGGGTTTGGGGGAGAGGGGAGAGTTATGTCTTTGTCAGGTTTTGCTGGTAGGGTGGTGCTGACCTCATAAAATGAGTTGGGAAATGTTCCTTCCAGCTTTATTTCCTGAAAGAATTTGTATGACAGTGTTGTCGTTTCTTCTTAAATGTTTGATAGAGCTCGCCAGTGAAATCTAGTGGCCCAAGAAATTTCTTGTTGTGTGTACTTTCAGAGTTGATGGTTGTTTTCTGTAGAAAGATGGGCCAGTTGGAGCTTACTCAATCATACTGGAACAGGAATTTTAAAAACCTTTTAAATTTCTTTGATTTTTTTTTTTTTGGCAAGCTTTTTATCACTGACTATTTCCTGTGTGCTCATTTTGTGTTGAGCAAGATGCAAAGCTGTGAGGATGTGAAGGTTCCCAGGCGCTGATGGTCAGGGGTCGGGTGTGGAGATGGACAAGCCAATCAGAAGAATACAGCATAGGATGGTGAGTACTCTGAAAAGCACAAGCCTGGGGGAGGGGGCGGGGGGAGACTGGCCCAGCAGCCAGAACAGAACAGATATTGGAAGAGATGACATCACCCTAGAATTCCAGACTGATTGATGTCATCAGTGCTGGACACTTCATCCAAAACAAACTAAAAAACTGAAAGTAAATATTTGTCTTTAAGTATTGATTCTTCGTGGTCTTGATGTTAGGATCTATTTTTCTGTCGCTGTAGCCTGTCAGCATTCGGGGAGCGTGTAAGGAAGGCAAGATGACAGCTGATGGTCAGTGATGCTCAGCTGAGTTTTTGAGCATCTTGGGGTATTTTTTAATATTTTTACATTTAGCTAAACACCACAATAGGAAATGTATTCTAAAAAGGTCAAAAGTGCCCTCTTTGGACAAAGCTCATTTGTTGTTACAATGAAATCCTCCCCACAGTGAAACATTTTATAATCCTCTCCCACATTTAGTCCTTTCCCATCATTGTGGCGGTGACAGATTTTACGGGAGGAGGCGTCACGTGGACCTAACACGTACTTCCCTGATACAGAGACGATTGCCGTTGGAAGTGTCGTCCTGTTTCCTGTGGTCTTGACACCTCTTGATGCTTGGCACCGGCTTTGTTGCTAAATCAGGACCTTGCTGGGCCTCTTGGCACTGATTACTCGAGTCCTCCCCTCCCCCAGCTTCAGCCACTCAGGGGACATCCCTCCTGTGCTGTAACAGGCCAAACAGAGGCAAACTATTCAAGAGAAAGACACTGCAGGTTTTCACCTGCAACTATTTTTCATGACTCGTAAACTGTATGTCAAAAGAGGCCAGAAACGGGGACTGCTTTCAAAGAACCATGATGGAGAAACATGAAAGATTAGAAGAGTTTTGGCTCCAGGCACCCAGCACTTGGTCAGAATATGAGAAAAGCTTCTCCAGTTATTGAGGGTTGATTTGATGGGATATTTCACAAGTGAGTTTGAAAGTATTTTAGGGCACCTGGGGGTGCCTGGCACCCCACTGCAGTACTCTTGCCTGGAAAATCCCATGGATGAAGGAGCCTGGAAGGCTGCAGTCCATGGGGTCGCTGAGGGTCGGACACAACTGAGTGACTTCACTTTGACTTTTCACTTTCATGCCTTAGAGAAGGAAATGGCAACCCACTTCAGTGTTCTTGCCTGGAGAATCCCAGGGATGGGGGAGCCTGGTGGGCTGCCATCTATGGGGTCGCACAGAGTCGGACACAACTGAAGCGACTTAGCAGCAGCAGCAGCAGGGGGTGCCAGAGCGTGTGTCTATAAGATCCTGTCTTTGTTATGAAACATGCCAAATAACTTATGAATACTGCTTAGCACCATGTCTTCATGTGCACCACACCATCAATGAAAGGCTTCCCGTCAGGATGTGACCTTTGCTTGAGTCCATGCTCTCTCTCCCAGCCAGGTCAACTCATTACCGTCTCCCTCGCAGGGAGAAGGGCTCTTGCCTGCAGCTCTCCTGTGGACATACTCTGAAGTTGGCCCCCGGCCCCCCAGGAGCAGTATGAGAGGCTTCCAGTTAAAGGATTTCCTGTCTGGCGCCTGGGGTCTGCCATCCAGGGCATAGGCCTCACTACTGGCTCCCATCTAGGCTCCAAGGGCAGCCTGGACTTGGAGATCTTACCCTCAGCACCGTGGTACCAACCCAGGCATGACATCTGGGCCCCAGCTTTGCCCTCGCTCGGCTGCTGTAGGCATCCTTGCCTCCATCCTTAGCTGTGACCCATGGTGACATGTTCTGTCTTACCTAATGCTGTTAGAGACCAGGGAGTGTATGAAGTTGAGTATTTTTGGACCATCACTGGGACAGAGGCAGAGGATAAGAGAGTAGCAAGTGGAAACGGTACCGAGAATGAATGGCTTCTCATTGGATGCAGAGACTACACCGGGCACCAGCCTTCAGTTCTTACACAGACTCATCTCATCCTCATCATAGCCTAGGAAATATTGGGTTGGCCAAAAGGCCGATTCGGGTTTTTCTGTGACATGTTATGTATGTCCGTAAGATGCTTTCCATAATGTCTTCTTCCAGAAAAACTCAAAAGGAACTTTTGTCCAGTCGGTAGTTGCTAGCGGCATTTTTACAGGTGGGGAAACTGAGGCACAGAGAAGCTAAGTAATTTGCTGAAGGTCACATAGACAGACAGTAGATAAACTGTTTAATCTCTCTGAGCCTTAATTTCTTTCTGTAAAGTGGAAATATAATAATGCCCACTTTGCAGACTTCTGAGGCCTGCAGAAGTTTATGCGTGTGCAGTAGAACACTGGTAGGTGTCCAGCCTCTCTTAGCAATCATTATTTTGCCTGAACTATTTTGGGGTAAGGCAGTACCTCCGTTTTTAAGCACAGAGGTTAGCAATCATGAAGCTTAGACCTGCAGGAAGCCATCTGTGCTCGAGTGTAGGGAGAACCTGCCTGACAACAACGCCCGCAGAAAAGAAAGCAGAGCTGAAAGCCGGGGGAAGATGACATCCGTGTAGCATCGTTGGGTCTCCCAGTTTTTCTATTTCCAAAGCTGGGTATCACCCTGGATGTCATGTTTATCTGAGCTGACAAGTTTCCTGTTCTAAAACAAGTTTGACTTGTGTGTCTGTGTTGTTGTTACTGTTTAGTTGCTCAGACGTGTCCGACTCTTGTGACCCATAGACTGTAGCCCTCCAGGCTCCTCTGTTCATGGGATTCTCCAGGCGAGAATACTGGAGTGGGTTGCCATTTCCTTCTGCAGGGGTTCTTCCCGACCCAGGGATCGAACCTATGTCTCCTGCAGTGGCAGGTGGGTTCTTTACCACCGAGCCACCTGGGTGTCTATGACCTTCATATAAAGGAGCCTCAAGAGAGTCCAAGGTCAGGCTCCTAGAAGATATCATGTATTCATATTACAAGGACTTTGCTTTGCACCTTATGTCAAGGCAGCACAAAGCTGGCTTTCAGTCGGTACCCAGAGATCCACAATAGAAGAAAATGATTGGCTCCTTTGAGTTTTGAGTGAGGTGTCAAACTACTAATATGTTGTTGGACTTTTTCGTTTGTTTGGCCACACCACATGGCATGTGGGATGCTAGTTCCCTGACCACTTCATTTTGAAGTGCAGTCTCTTCACCCCTGGACTACCAGGGAAGTCCTTACACTGTCTAATTTTTTCTTTTTGAGGAGAGGGAGAAGAGTCACCTGCTACCCATTGAAAGGTTTTTTTTTTTTTTGGATTATCAGAGCTCCTGTGATACAAAAGGTTTTCAAGTTTGGTAGGATCATAGAAAGGGCTTCCCAGGTGATGCCATTGTAAAGAATCCACCTACCAGTGCAGAAGATGCAAGAGACACAGGTTCAATCCCTGGGGAGTAGGCAATGGCCACCCACTCCAGTATTATTATTAAAAAAAAAAAAAGATATGGAATGCTTCAGGAATTTGCATGTCATCCTTGCTCAGGGGCCATGCTAATCTTCTCTGTATTGTTCCAGTTTTAGTATATCCGCTGCCAAAGCGAGCGCCCGCTCCAGTATTCTTGCATGGGAAACCCCATGGACAGAGGAGTTTGGCAGGCTACAGTCCTTGGGGTTGCAAAGAGTCAGACACGACTGAGCTGGCACACTCACATACCACCCCCCACACCCCCACACACACAGCCACACACACAGGATAACAGAAATCTTAACGTCTAAGTCCCTCACTTTCTAAATAAGTAAACTGAAGCCCGAAGAGGTTAAGTAGCTTGGACAAGTGATTAATCTTCTTAGGAGAAAAACCAGAATTCTAAACCTTGCTGCCATTGGAATTCTCTCTGATTTTGGATTTTCAGCAACATAAACTGCACACAGTGTATTTTCTACATAGATATGCAGAATCAGAGAGTCAGCAGCTGATGTCAGCTCTGCTGACTCCTAACCAAGTTTGGTTTTCCCATTGTTATCTTGCTTTTTCCTATAAGTAAACACTTTTCTTGTAACCACGGTATTTACTTATCTTACTGTAATGTATATAAGCATGTGAGAAACATATAATGTATAATTCTAGCCCTACAGGATGTTACTAAGTGGTAATGTGGAAAAAGAGGTTCTGTATTTAATTAAATTTATGAGTTAAATGGGTTTCTTTATTGCAATAGATCTCAAAGCCATCAATAAGCTATTTTACATTATAAATTACAAAATAAAGGGAATGGTTAGATACACGGTAGTGTTTTCCAGACTTACCCGACCCCAGGTCTGCTGCTGGAAATACTGTTCTGGCAGCCTGAATTTTCACATTTTTCCCTTTCTCCCCATGATTCCATTCTGCCCTTTTCTTTGGTGTTCTTGTTTCTGGGTCTTCATTTTTTAATTCTTACCTTCAGTTCTCATCCTCCCTCCCAGGTTTCTGTCACTCCAAGTTCCTGCATTTGGGTGCTTTTCCGGTGATAATTCTCCTTCTCTAAGCCTTTGTGTGCGGCCTTTTTTGTTTTTGTTTTTGCGGGGGAGAGAGGGTGAAGGAGCGGTAAAGAGCTCCAATGAGCCAGTGTCTCTTGCGGGTTTAGAGAAGAATGACCAACCTGGGCTCACTCAGATCAGCCTTGACTTAATTGTATCTCAATATATCCATGCCCAAGGTGGGCTTGTGGGAAAGAGCAGTTCGTACTGATGCCTTGCAGGGCTTGCCCAGAAGTGCCACGAGAGCCACTGGCCCCCTTTGTTGAATTTTCCTCACCTTTCCAGGAACAGCCCAGCAGTGAAACTTCTCTGCACATTATCCAGCCGTTGGAGGCTCCCTCTAGACATCAGGTGTCTCACCCGCAAGCCAGTTCCAGCCCCACATTCAACCTTTTGTCTCTGGACAAGGTAGCTCTCTGTGCAAGGTGGCATTCGTGCTCTCACTTGTACTCTGCTTTGTTCCTGCTGTTGCTTGGGCACCGTTGCGGGATCTTAGTGCCCTGACCAGGAGACTGAACCTGTGCCCCCTGCAGTGGGAGCCTGGAGTCCCTACCACGGGACCACCAGGGAAGTCTCAACATTTATACGTTGCCTGGGAGAATCAGCCTCCCTGATGAGCCCCAGCAGCTATCTCTGAATGTTGCTGTCTTTCATCTTTCTCAAATGTTCTGTGTTTTCCACATCATCTGCCTTATTGTATCCACAAAACTCCAGCAGTAATTCTGGACATACTTTACACATAAGTATGATTTCTCTTCATTTAGGGTTTTAAGGTTTAAAATCCCCTAATTTTCAAGGTTCTTTACAGACTTCATGGGACAGTTTTGAGTAGTACTGTGCTTCTTCCATAGGATAAATGGTATCAGGACCTACATTCATGCTGATGCAGTTGAATGAACACCTCATGAACTTTTCTACTTCTCACAATTTGTCCCTTGGAATTTTTCCCATTCATTCTGAAACTGTGATGCATCCTACACAAATCACTTTTTTGGAGGAGTTTCGGGCCTGTGGCTTCATTGTGGAGACCACAAACCCAAACAAGCCATTTCCAAGGCCAGGTGTGAATTATTGACAGGTAGCACTTTGGATGCGCTTCCCAGGTGGCGCTTGTGGTGAGGAATCCCCTGCCAATGCAAGAGAGGTGGGTTCAGTTCCTGGATTGGGAAGATCCCCTGGAGTAGGAAATGGCAACCCACTCCAGTTTTCTTGCCTGGGAGATTCCAAGGACAGAAGATCCTGGCGGGCAACAATCCATGGGGGTCCCAAAGAATCAGACACGACTGAGCACACACACAGCAGTTTGGATCAACTTTATACTCATCCATGTTCATTTCAAAATTTGGTACTATCTGTAGGAGTAAATCAGAAAGCAAATTCTGAAATGTTGATGGTAAGTAGATTGTTTGCGTTTTCTATTTTAATGGCTTTCCTAGAGACATACATACCCTTCTTACTATTTTATATTGAATCAGACCTTCCTATGGCTGGTTCTTGCCACAGAGGGCTGGCAGCTAGCAGCTGACCATGTGTCATCTTTAAGCATTTTGGTGTGCGTTGGAATTTGTCCATAAGGAGCATAGACTCTAACAGGAAACAGGTAGAGAGCTACAACCAGCCACACACTGTCCCATGTACCCCTCATCCAGCCATCCAGCCGTGCCTCTGGGATTCCCTAAGTGGTGATAGCCAGTGCGTACTTGGAAGGCCCTCTCCAGGTACAACTGAAGGAAACGGTAGCAGAAACGATGCCTGATCTGATAACACTCAGATCCAGGAAAGAAGAAGCTAAAGAAGGTTAATTCTGCTATATACCTGAGCCTCAGGTAATCTGATCGGTACTACCTGGCTGGCCATTAGTTTAACTAAGTTACTCATTTGGGCTCAGGTATCACATCAAGGTGTTAAATTTAATCTCTAAAGACCTATGTGGTTTGGACTCAGAATGTTCTATGAACTCAACTTCTTTCCTTTCTAGTATTGCATCTAAACTCTGTAACTGACCCAGATTTCAGGACTTGGCTGGGAACCACAGGGACGGTCTGAGGCAGTTACAAGATTCAGTTCAGGATGCTTTCAGTTCTGGTCTGGCTGTTTATTTATTTACTTTTTGGTTGCACCAGATCTTCATTGCTGCTTTCTCTAGTTGTGGCAAGCGATCGTGGCTTCTCTTGTGGAACACAGCTCAAGGCTTCAGTAGTTGCACATGGGCTCACTCGTTGTGGCTCACAGGTTTAGTTGCTACATGGCATGTGGGATCGTCCTGGACCAGGGGTCGAACCAATGTCCCCAGCATTGCAGGGTAGACTCTTAACCACTGGGCCACCAGGAGGCGTTGGTCTAGCTCTGATAGCCCAGCCTGTCCAAGGTTTCCAGTTTTCTGTCTCTCCTGAATGAAACTTAAAACCCCTGGACGATAGAGTACCAGACTTTCACCATGAGCCCAGGGTTCAAGTCTGTTCAAAACCATGGCTCCGTTCCTTTCTTCTATCATCATAGATAAATGTGGCCACAGTGGTGAATTCAGATGGCCATTTATTAGCTCATACTCTTCTTATGATATTATTAATCACTTTGTAAGCATTCAAGCAACTTTTTGTTTGTCTTCTTTTCCTTCCTTGGACTAGAGTGTTCTCTTTCATGCAATTTCTACCTCTTTTCTACATAGAAATTTTGCCCTTGGACACACCACTAACAATCACAAATCCAGAGGTTTCCAGGGCATCATTCAGGTAACACACTGGATTAGCCAGGATGGAGAACTACTGACTTAGATGAATCAGGACTTATCCCCGAACCACATCAGGGAGAAGTGAAATCAGAGGTCAGCCAGAGGACAAGGGGAAATAGCTGTTAGATAGGCAACTCGCAGATGACAAAGAAACATTTGTTGAATTTCTCCAAAGAAGACGCGCAAATGACCAAGAAGCACATGAAAAGAAGCTCAGCATCACTAACCACTAGGAAAATGCCAGTGAAAATCTCAATGAGACACCACCTCATACCCATTAGGATGGCTGCTATTAAAAAATCAGAAAAAAGCAAGTGTTGTTGGAGTGGGGAGAAATTGGAACCCTTGTGCACCACTGGTTAGAGTGTACAATGGTGCAGCCACTGTGGAAAACGATATTGTAGTTTCTAACAAAATTAAACATGGAGTTACCGTGAAAAGTGAAAAAAGTTGAAGTGTAAGTCGTTCAGTCGTGTCTGACTCTTTGCAACCCCCTAGACTATAGCCAGTCATTCTCCTCTGTCCCTGGGATTTCCCAGGCAAGAATACTGGAGTGGGTAGCCATTCCCTTCTCCAGGAGATCTTCCCGACCCAGGGATTGAACCTGTGTCTCCTATATTGCAGGCAGATTCTTTACCATCTGAGCCACCAGCAATTCCACTTCTGGCAAGGGCCCTGAAAGAATTGCAAGCAGGATCTGAAGAGATATTTGTCCACCATGCTCATAGCAGCATTATTCACAATAGCCCAAAGGTGGAAGCAACTTAAGTGTCCACTGACAGATGAATGGGTCCACAAAACGTGGTCTATACATACAATGAAATGTGATTCTGCCTTAACAAGGAAGGATATTCTGACACACATGGCAGCAGGGACAAACCTGGAGAATATTATGCCGAGTGAAATGAGCCAGTCACAGGAGAACAAATACTGTATGTTTCAGTCAAATCCCTAGAGACAGAGTACAGAGTGCGAGTACCCAGGGACTGGGAGAAGAGGGGAACAGGGAGTTGTTTAATGGGTGTAGAGTCTCAGTTTCATAAGATGCAAAGAGTTCTGGAGATGGACTGCACAACAATGAATATACCTACCACTTCTGAACTGTACACTTAAAGATGCTTAAGATGGTAAATTTGGTATCACATGTATTTTGCCACAACTGAAAAATAAAATGTTCACCGAATAGACGCAGAGCTGAGAACACCAGCTGGCTTCTGTACTGGAGACTTGGTGGAGAACACAGGTGAAGAAGCTGCGTGGGGTGGGAGAACCCTGAAAGCAGGTACCGCACTCCTTCAAAGAGCGGTGAACTTCAGACGCCTATGGTGTTCAGAAAGAGGGGGGAGGGTGGGAAGTAAGAGAGAAAATCCAGCAAGAGCCAGCACCTAGATAGTGATCAGCCTACAGGGGAACCCCTGCCAGGTGTTCTTTGCAAAATGGCCTGAGGACCTGGCAAGATGAGGCAGCCCAAGACCCCGTGGATTTTCTAAGTCTCAGAGGGGATTTTGCAAGGGGCAGGCTGAGCAGAAGTCTGCTCACCCCTCCCTTTCCCATTCTAATGAAGCCTCAGGGTCTGGGCAACTGATGTTTACAGCTGAATGGATGTGATGGAGAGGGAATTTATAGCTCATAAAGGAAGAAAATGAAGTCTTACTTCTAAGCTCCAGCTGGCGATGCAGGAGACAGAAGAGACATGGGTTCGATCCCTGGGTCTGGAAGATCCCCTGCAGAAGGGTATGGCAACCCACTTAAGTATTCTTGCCTGAAAAATTCCATGGACAGAGGAGCCTGGCGGGCTACAGTCCACGGCGGTCACAAAGAGTCGGACACATTCGAAGCGACTTAGCATGCACGCTAAGTCCTGGTGATGTAAGCTGGAAGCTCTCCCGTCAGTCTCACCTGTGTCTCCAGGTCCAGCAGAAGCCATCTGCTAAGTTCCTCCCTGCTCACATTCCCCAAGGAGTGTGGACAGCATTCTGTAGGACAATGAAGACCACCAGCTTTCCCCACCCTCTTCCACCACTTCCACACCTCCTCAGCTTACTGTCTTTTTTTTTTTTTTCTTAACCTCAGCACTTCCTCAACAGGGCAGAGCACCTAATTAAATATTTTGGTGTAAAGGGGTTTTTCTTCAGGCTGTTGNGAGAGGGCAGGGAAGGCTTCCTGGAGGGAATTACATCAAGAGAAAGGCTTGGAGGGATGAGGGGGAGTGACTAGCTGAAGGGGGCTGGTAGAAGAGCCACCATGAGCAAAGCCAAGGAGGGAAGAAAACAGTGTTGAGACTAAGGATAAATCTGCGTCTACTGCAGGGACTCCCATCAACCATTTCCATGTGGCTACATCAGCACGTCGTTTTCTAGCCGATTTTCCCAAAGCCTTTACTTCCCCAAAGGCCTTTTGGCTGTTGCCCTTTGTAGTTTCCCTAACCAGCTTATTAATGCTGAAATTAGCAGAAGTTCATCTGGTCTACCTTTCCCTCCATGCAGAAATCTGTTTTTTCCATCTGAAGTTTAGAGCATTTGCATTCTGCTTTCCACCCACATTCAACAATTCCTTAATGTTTAGACATTCTGTTGGGAGACTGTTTTTAGTTGAAAAAGGCTGAAACTATCTTATTTGATTATTGTGGGATGAGAGGGAAGAGTAAGGTATGTATCTGATGATGTTAAATCTGGAAAGTAGAAAGCTTTATTGAAGAGGTGTGATGACTCTAAGGGAGAGGATTGCCCATCCATTTGAAACACAGCCCCCTTGAAGTGTGAAGTGCTTTGGTCTGGCCAACCAACAAATGAGAAGAGTTCCCTCTTTTGGCCAAAGTCTTGAATTTTAATCAACATATTTCATCAGTCAGAGCAGGCCCAGCACCACATACCTAATCTCCCACGTTTCTTTTAATTACTTCCTCATGAGAACAGATTTTTATGGATTGAAAGTCTATATTAATACAAATAGGACGAGAAACAGAGAAATCTGAGCCAACTGACTATTCCTATTCCTATGGGAAATGCCACCACACATTCAGAGATTGATTGGAAGGGCCCAAAGATGTGGAAATCTTTGGAAATTTTTCTGCAGGAAAATAAAAGTTTGTGGAATTGCAATAATGAGCACCGGGCCAATGGAGCATCAGTGATGACATATTACAAATATAATAAGTTTTTTCTTATCTTAAAGGAATAATCCCAACCCAAGCTATGTGATCACCAATGAAAGTCTTAGAGCACAAAGTGTGACTCCTGACAGAAGAGTGAAACTCAGTTGTTCTTTTAAGTTCTCAATCATGCCTTTGTAATAGAACGACGAATCATAATTGCAGAGCCCAGGAATAACACAGTTATTAGGACCCCAATCCTAAACGGAAGGCTAGACCACTGTCTTAAGTCAAGACTGACTACATAATTTGCAGGACCCAGTGTGAAATAAAAACATGGGGCACCTTGTTTACAAATTATTAATAATTTCAAATGGCAACCGTGGAGTGTTAAATCAGACACAAGGTCTTTCATAGGTCACACACACATGAAGCCAGCCCTACTTGAGTACTTTCTTTGCAGACCCTGAGACTCTAGTTTATTTGGGAGGTAATTCCATGAAGCATCAGCAGGAGGAGTGGGGAAGTGCCAAGGAACTGAAAATGTACCATGTCCCTGGAGAAAAAGAAGAAAAAAATTAAAAGGTTTTAATATCTTTGTTATTGATTTAAAAATATATTTATTATTTCTTTGGTTGTGCTGGGTCTTAGCTGCGGCACTCAAGACTTTTGACCTTCACTGTCACGTGCAGGATCTTCATTGTAGAATGCAGCATGTGGGATCTAGTTTCCCCTCCAGGGACCAAACCCAGGCCCCATGCATTGGGAGCACAGAGTCTTAACCACTGAGCTGTGAGGAAAATCCCTACCCTGCCTATTCTTGCACGATGTCTGTTTTTTCCATTAGACCCCTTAGCATGTTAATCATAGTTATTTAAAATTCCTGGCCTGATAATTTTAACATCTCTGTGATATCTCAGCCTAATCTCATGCTTGTTCCGTCTCTTCTGTGTTTTTTGCCTTTTAGTCTGCCTTGTAATCTTTCATTCAATGTTGGATGTGGTGTACTGAGTTTTAAAAAAGAAACAACTCCTATAAACAGGCCTTCAATGATGTGTGATAAGGGGTGACAGAAAGGGGAGCATTTTTTTTTAATCATCCTATGATTAGGACTCAGTCTTATTTCTTTTCTTTTAAAAAATTTTTTTGTCTGTAGCATGTACGTGGGATCTTAGTTCCCCGATCAGAGATTGAACCCAGACCCCCTTCAGTAGAAACACAGAGTCTTAACCACTGGACTGCCAGGAAAGTCCTGGGACTTGGTCTTTTAGTGCGCCTATGCCTCTGAACTGTGAACTTCACACATAATTCTCAGTTTCCCGCCTCCTCTTTAAGTAGGGCAGGATGACTAGAGTGGGCTCTGGAATTGGGTATTTCTCTTCTGTCACGTGGAAGGCTCGAGCCAGCTAGTTAAGTATTTTCCTCTCCCAAGATCAGTTGCTGCTGCTAAGTCACTTCAGTCGTGTCCGACTCTGTGCAACCCCATAGACGGCAGCCCACCAGGCTCCCCTGTCCCTGGGATTCTCCAAGCAAGAACACTGGAGTGGGTTGCCATTTCCTTCTCCAATGCATGAAAGTGAAAAGTCAAAGTGAAGTCGCTCAGTCGTGTCCGACTCTTCACGACCCCATAGACTGCAGCCTACCAGGCTCCTCTGTCCATGGGATTTTCCAGGCAAGAGTACTGGAGTGGGTTGCCATTGCCTTCTCCCACAAGATCAGTTCGTCTTTGATAAAACCCCAGAAGATTAGCTCTGGTTAAATAGTTTCTCCTGAGAACAGAGCTTGTTAAGAGCAGAATGTATTTCAGGTGTATTTCAAAATGACTCCTTTTCCTCTTCTGCTGGAATCACAAGGAGATTTTTCTCTGAAACTCACTGTGAGGACCTGCTAGAGATTCTGAAGGCAAAGCTCACAAAAATGTGGAGTGGCTCCCAATTACTGGGTGCCTCTGGAGTTTTTATCTCTTAGTCTTATCCACATGGAGCCTCCAGCAATTTGTCAACTACAGCTCAAGTTCCCTACTCCAGCCCTGGTTCCCGCAAAGGTTTCTGCTCCTGTAAGTTGTGATTCTTCGTATTTGCCTGTCAGTCTATCTAATTCTGGGGGCAGCAGTTTGTCCTGTGACCTCCCTTCTCTTACAGATTTAAAAAGAGTTGATTCTCAAGTTTGTTCAGATTTTTACTTGTTGTTAGAATAGTTCAGTTCAGTTCAGTTCAGTCACTCAGTCGTGTCCGACTCTTTGCGACCCCATAAACTGCAGCACGCCAGGCCTCCCTGTCCATCACCAACTCCCGGAGTTTACTCAAACTCATGTCCATCGAGTCAGTGATGCCATCCAACCATCTCATCCTCTGTCATCCACTTCTCCTCCTGCCCTCAATCTTTCCCAGCATCAGGGTCTTTTCAAATGAGTCAGCTCTTCGCATCAGGTGGCCAAAGTATTGGAGTTTCAGCTTCAACGTCAGTCCTTTCAATGAACACCCAGGACTGATCTCCTTTAGGATGGACTGGTTGGATCTCCTTGCAGTCCAAGGGACTCTCAAGAGTTGTTAGGATAGAGAGGTGACTTTTAGCTTCTTATATGCTGGACCAGAAACCAGAAAGCTTATTAGAGTCTATCTTTGTTTTTATTGTTAAATAACAGATTACCACAAATTTAGCTACTTAAAATAATACTGATTTATTAGATCACAATTCTGCCAGTGTGAAAACCAGGTACAACATGGCCAAGTTCTCAGCTCAGGCTCTCACAAGGCTGAAATTATGGTGTCAGCTGGGCTTGATTTGGAGACTTGGCTGATGAAGAATCTGCTCTGAGGCTCGCTCAGGTTGTTGACATAATTCAATTCCTTGTGGTTGTAGGACTGAGGTCTCTTGTCTTCTTGGTAGAGGTTAATCTCAAGTCACTCTCGATTTTTAGAAGCCATTCCCCTGTGTCCCCCTCCATCTTCAAAACCAGGAGCAGAGAACCTTCCTGGTATTGAGTCCCTTTCCCGCTTTCAATCTTTTCTTCAGGGTGAACGTACATGACTCAGTCAGACTCAGCAGGTAACCTCCCTTTCTTAGCTCTGCCATACAACATGACCCGATCAAAGGAGTGATTCTCATGTCATAGCCACAAGGCTTGAGGATTATGCAAGGTGTGTGTACCAGGGCAGGAATGTTAGAGGCCACTGTAGAATTTTGCCCACTACAGACTAAGTCCGTGAGGGCAGAGATTGTATAGAAAATGCTTCAGAGCCTAGCGCAGAGCCTGCCCATAGAATTGTTGTTCAGTCGCTAAGTCGGGTCCGGCTCTTTTTGATCTCATGGACTGCAACACACCAGGCTTCTGTGTCCTTCAGTATCTCCTGGAGTTTGTTCAAACTCAAGTCCATTGATACAGTGAGAACTGTTGAGCTAAAGAAGTACATCACTGACCATCGTATTTAAAATGGCCCGCCCTCAGTAACCTTTTATGTACTTTATCTTCTTAGCACTTGTTACCACCTGACATTATATGTGTATTTGTTTATTTATATATTTGTTTGTTTTCTGCCCTCCTATCACCCCAGTGAAAGCCCCACTGAGGCATGGACTTTTTCTAGCTTATTCACTCACCACTGAGTCCTCAGTGCTTAAAATGGACAGTGCCTGGCTCCTTGTGGCACCTGTTAATAAAAATTTGGTAAATGAATGAATGGCTGAACAATCGCAAACCATCCACATGTTAATGAAGGTGCTACTTTTGGACTATAGAGTTATATGAGTAAATGTTCCAAATTTCAGTTAAGGATAACTTGCATGTATTTGGAAGACACCAAAACATGGGCATTGGAATGCATATCGTGTGCCCAGGCGGATGCCAAGTATCTTAACCAGTGCGGTCCATAGAGCAACCAGAGACAAAAACTAAAGACCTAAATCGGACCACGTCCCTCTTCTGCTCAAAAGCTTCTGATGGCTCCCATCCCACTCTGGGAAAAAGCGAAAATCATCCTAATGGCCTATAAGGCCCTGGTGACCTTGCCCCTTCCCCCTTGCCCCCTGCCTCATCTCCCTGTTTCCCTCTCTGTCTCCCCTCCAGTCCTCCTGGCTCCTGGATGTTGCTTATACCAAGCTCGCTCCCAGATCAAGGCCTTTGCGCCTTCTACTGGGCCTGCTTGTTCCGCAGATGCTTGCATGAGTGGCTCCCTCAGCTCTTTCGGTCTTCACTCAATTTCCACGTTCTAAGTGGAGCCTTCCGTGGCCACTCTATTTACAGTCATAGGTATTGATTATCCCTCCTCACCTAGAACTCGCTCTCTCCCCTGCTCTACTTTTCTTCTTAGTACCATGCACCACATACATTTCCTTTATATGTCTTGCTTATTGTGTTGTCTTCTCCCACCAGAATGAAAGAAAAGCAGGGATTTTTGCCCATGTTGTTCATTGCTGTATCCCCAGCACCTAGTACAGTGCCTGGCACATGGTAGGTCCTTGATAAGTATTTGTCATATCCTTGAGAGCTGACAAGGATAAAGCAGCAGCTCCAGTGAACTCTGATTCAATATTTACCTGGTTAATTTCAAACTCCCAGGTTCTCAGACCCTCATCCCAAGGAAAAATACAACCCCATCTCCCACCCTTTAAACAATTCCTAAATCCCTCAGGAGAAGAGATTTTGATGTCTTCTAAGAACCCTGGTTGTCTTATTCTTTTCAATAGCAAAGTGCTTCTTAGCAACTCCTAGTAACGTCTGAGCCTCCTGTTGCCTTTGTAGTTGGCAGGAAGAAGTAGGTTAAAGTAACTGAGCCTTTTCTCTGAGCTAATGAAAGCACTTTGAGTCATTGTTTGCAATGGCTCGACCCTCCTTAGGAGAACTGTTGAACAAAAACATAAATGTGAGGTCTTGGGAATTCAAAGGGAAGATCAACAAAGGCTCAGGGGAAAGGGGAGTATAGAAAACCCTGTAGTTATTACGATGCCTGGGCATCATCCAGAGGATTTAGGCTTGGACGCTGGAGCTGTGTTTGAATCCAGTATTGGCAGTCCGTGATTGGGTCTCCTCCTCTGCCAGCCCCTGTTTTCATTTCATTCACTTTTTAATAATGCCACGTCACATTCCACACAATTGCAGCTCTTGAACCTCACTCCCAATATGACTTTATTCTAGTAAGCTAACCACACACAGCAGTTTCTAATGGATTCTAAACGGTGGCTGGACCACATCTGTAATTTGGGGTTTTGAAGAAAGTGAAAGAACCATAGCGGTCCTCTCTCCTTCTGAGTCTCTCTCTGCGGTAGATTTGTCCAATAGAAACTCAGTGCACGCTCGCAAGCCTCAGATACCTGGAAGAATAGACACATCCCTTGGTATTTTCTCAAGAACTAACCCCCTCAGAGCCTGCTCTGCTTAGCCTGACTATTGATATCTTCCTCAGACATAAGCGGGGCTTCCCTAATAGCTCAGTTGGTAAAGAATCTGCCTGCAATGTAGGAGACCCAGGAATCCCTGGGTTGGGAAGATCCCCTGGAGAAGGGAATGGCAACCACTCCAGTATTCTTGCTTAGAGAATTACATGGACAGAGGACCTGGTGGGCTACAGTCCATGGGGTCGCAGAGTCAGACACGACTGTGTGACTAACTGTCCTTTCTTTTCCTTTCAGACATAAGGATGAGCCAAGCTCTCATTTAACTAGTTGATACCATAAGAGATAAGGTCATTTGGACTGGCCAGGATGTGTGTTGTTTTTGAGTCCTAAGATGGATGTTGTGTTGTCTATATTGATAATTGCATTTTATATAAATATAAGCACCTGCTTATATGTGCAGAACAGAAAACAATGTGGAGAAAGAGAATAGTTCAAAGGTTGCCTGCGATAAAGAGGTGAGAGCAAGGATTGACTGCAGTACACGCAGGGAACTTTTTGGGGGTGATGGAAGTATTCTAAAACTAAATTGTGATGAGTCTTGAACAGTAGTATAAATTTACTAAAACTCATCAAACAGTACATTCAAAAATTCCAGATTTTAAAAATTCAATTTACACTAGCATCAAAAAGAATAAAATGCTTAGGAATAAAGTTAATCCAGAAGATGTAAGACTTGTGCTCTGAAAACTACAAAACATTGCTCAAAGAAGGGAAAGAACACCTAAATAAATGGAGAGAGAGATGGGAGGACTTATATTGTTAAGATGTCAATACTTTCCAAATCGACAGAGTCCGTGCAATCCCGATCAAAATGTCAATGGCCTTTTTTGCAGATGTCCTCAAATTCACATGGAAGTTAGAAGGATCTCAAATAGCCAAAGCAATATTGAAAAAGAAGATATGTAAGTGACTAATGAGCACGTGAAAATATGTTCAACTTCACCAGGCGTTGCTGCTGCTGCTGCTAAGTCGCTTCAGTCGTGTCCGACTCTGTGGGACCCCATAGATGGCAGCCTACTAGGCCCCTCTGTCTCTGGGGTTCTCCAGGCAAGAACACTGGAGTGGGTTGCCATTTCCTTCTCCAATGCATGAAAGTGAAAAGTGAAAAAGAAGTCACTCAGTCATGTCTGACTCTTAGCAACCCCAGGGACTGCAGCCTACCAGGCTCCTCTGTCCATGGGATTTTCCAGGCAAGAGTACTGGAGTGGGGTGCCAGTGCCGTGTTAAGGAAATACAAATCAAAACCACAATGAGATACTGTTTCACACTCACTAGGATGGAAATGGTACCATCACCCCAATAACAACAGAAAATAACAAGGATTGGCAAGGATGTGAAGGAACTGGGACACTTGTACCTTGCGGATGAGAATGTAGAATGGAACAACTTCTATGGAAAACAGTTCGGTGGCTTCTCAAAAGCAAAACATAAAATTACCATAAGACCAAACAATTCCACTCCTAGGAATATACCCAAAAGAACTGAAAGAAGAGAGCCAAGTGGACACTTGTATGCCAGTGTTCACTACAGCATCATTCAAAATAGTCAAAAGATGTAAGCAAACCATATACCTATTAACAGATGGATACATAAACAAAATATAGTGTATACATACAACGGAATATTATTCAGCCTTAAAAAGGAATGCTGAAGTCCTGACCCATGATCCAGCACATACTATAAATGGGTGAACCTTGAAAACATTTTCCCAAGTGAAAGAAGCCAGACACAAAAGGACAAATATTGTAGGATTCCATTTATATGTTTAGATGAGGCAGATTCATCAGTTCAGTTCAGTTCAGTCGCTCAGTCGGGTCCACTCTTTGCGACCCCATGAATCACAGCACGCCAGGCCTCCTTGTCCATCACCATCTCCCAGAGTTCACTCAGACTCACGTCCATCGTGTCCGTGATACCATCCAGCCATCTCATCCTCGGTCGTCCCCTTCTCCTCCTGCCCGCAATCCCTCCCACCATCAGAGTCTTTTCCAATGAATCAACTCTTCGCATCAGGTGTCCAAAGTACTGGAGTTTCAGCTTCAGCATCATTCCTTCCAAAGAAATCCCAGGACTGATCTCCTTCAGAATGGACTGGTTGGATCTCCTTGCAGTCCAAGGGACTCTCAAGAGTCTTCTCCAACACCACAGTTCAAACGCATCAATTCTTCGGCACTCAGCCTTCTTCACAGTCCAACTCTCACTTCCATACATGACCACAGGAAAAACCATAGCCTTGACTAGATGGACCTTAGTCGGCAAGGTAATGTCTCTGCTTTTGAATATACTATCTAGGTTGGTCATAACTTTTCTTCCAAGGAGTAAGCGTCTTTTAATTTCATGGCTGCAATCACCATCTGCAGTGATTTTGGAGCCCCCAAAAATAAAGTCTGATACTGTTTCTAAAGTTTCCCCATCTATTTCCCGTGAAGTGATGGGACTGGATGCCATGATCTTTGTTTTCTGAATGTTGAGCTGTAAGCCAACTTATTCGCTCTCCTCTTTCACTTTCATCAAGAGGCTCTTTAGCTCCTCTTCACTTTCTGCCATAAGGGTGGTGTCATCTGCATATCTGAGGTTATTGATATTTCTCCCAGCAATCTTGATTCTAGCTTGTGTTTCTTCCAGTCCAGCATTTCTCATGATGTACTCTGCATAGAAGTTAAATAAGCAGGGTGACAATATACAGCCTTGATGTACTCCTTTTCCTATTTGGAACCAGTCTGTTGTTCCATGTCCAGTTCTAACTGTTGCTTCCTGACCTGCATATAGATTTCTCAAGAGGCAGGTCAGGTGGTCTGGTATTTCCATTTCTTTCAGAATTTTCCACAGTTTATTGTGATCCACACAGTCAAAGGCTTTGGCATAGTCAATAAAGCAGAAATAAATGTTTTTCTGGAACTCTCTTGCTTTTTCCATGATCCAGTGGATGTTGGC
>SJYQ01018693.1:27159-59976 GCA_006410935.1 Redunca redunca
ACACACACACACACACACACACACACAACTATGCAAAAGGTAAGGTAGAAATATTTAATTCTATTTGATAGGCAAAGTAACTGATACTCAGAGAGGCTAAGTGGCTGGTCTGAGGTCATACAGGCAGAGATGGGGCTCAAATCCAGACATTTCAATTCTTAAATCTGTGCTACGGAGGGTTTTGTTTTTGATGATTATGAAATTATCAGTATACATAGATAATTATATCATTCCCACATCATGTATGGCGCATCCAAAAGATGTAAAAAGTGAGGAAGAAAACATAATTGAATAAAAGTAACCAAATTTGTCACCACACAGCTGGCTCGGGGGTAAAGAATCTGCCGGGCCATGCTAAGAGACACAAAGGACATCGGTTCAATCCCTGGGTCAGGAAGACCCCCTAGAGGAGGAAATGGCAACCCGCCCCGGTATTCTTGTCTGGGAAATCCCACGGACAGAAGAGCCTGAAGGGCTACAGTCCATGGGGTTGCTAAAGTCAGACACAACTGAACATACTTGCATGCAACCAGATTTGTGAAATGCAGGATACAAGTAAGAACTTTGCAGGAACCGTTTGAAAAGATTATGATAGACTGCAAGCTACTAAAGGACAATGACTGAGGCTTATTTATTTTTGCGTTTTGTATAATCCCCAGCACAGCATATCTTGCACCTAGTGAACACTGAATGTATGAAAGAATGAATGAGAACAATTACCTTAAGTCCTAGAGGAAGCTTGCCAAGGATTCAAAGTGGCTGGGAGAACCTCATGGAAGTTTAATGAAAAAAAAAATTTAATAAAGAGTTTAATGAAAATTTCATGAAGCTCTTCAGGAAATAAGGCCCAACTAGCTAACCGGAGATTCTGCTTCCGTGCACCCAGAGAACAGGAAGAGGGGAGGAAATAGATGAAGAGCTGGCACTGATTTACTGTGACTTTTATTCCATCTACCTAAGGATCATATGGGTGATAATAGATGCAAAATTGAGCGAGCAACTTGTACTGAGAATTTCCATTTTGTTCTAGCCTGTCATTATTGCTTTGACCTATATAGTAATGTTAATGATCCACCAGCTGACCTGAGTGTCTGGGGTCAATTGGGGCAGCACCTGACCCACAGCAGGTGCTCAGTAAATGTTACTGAAAGAATGAATGACGGTCAAGCATTAACCAGAGAAAAGCAGCCTGCAGGGATGCCCTGGTGAAGGACGAGCCTCAACACCCTCTCCCCTAATAGCCGCTAAAGAGTGGGACCCCCAGACTGGAAGAACAGCACCCCTCTGTCACTCTCTCCTTCAGACTTAGGAAGGGGAAAACCCCATAATCACCAGGCAAGCTCTTTGGCAAGAGCTCCTTAAGAGGTTGTATGTATGCTGGTCACATTGTCAGTGACATCCATTGATGCTTCTGAGGTCCACTTTTCCAAATATCTAGAGGGGATGATGATGGTTTATTTTAAAAGATACAGGAAATTTCTAACTGGATTCATAATTTACAGGTTTGGGTGTGCTCGGTTGCTTAGTCATGTCCGACTCTTTGCAGCCCCGTGGACTCTAACCCACCAGGCTCCTCTGTATATGGGATTTTCCAGGCAAGAACACTGGAGTGGGTTGCCATTTCCTACCCCAGAGGATCTTCCCAACCCAGGGATCGAACCTTGTCCCTTGTGTCTCCTGCACTGGCAGGTGGATTCTTTACCACTGAGCCATCTGGGAATCTTTAAATGTTTAAAGGGAAGCTATAAAAATTATTAGGTACAATAAAGAATAAACATACACACTTCAGCAAATTGAAGAATTCTTTTTTATATTATCGCACCTAAAGTTACTGGTTTCCTAAGTGTGTTTTTCATATTTCCAATTTTGTTTAAAGTCAGGTAGCCTATATTTTGTAAATGTCAATTAGGTCCAGTTGATTGACAGTACAGTTCAGTTCAGTGATGTCCTTTCTGATTTTCTGCCTGCCAGGTCTATTAACTACTGATGGAAGAGTGTTGATGCCTCCAGCTATACTAGTGGCTTCATCTATTTCTCCTGGCAGTTTTTGCCTCCTGTATTTTGATTCTCTGTTGTCAGGCACATATACATTAAGGACTGTTATGCTTTCTTAAAGAAGTGACCCCTTTATCATTATGTAGTACTTCTTTATATCCATGATAATTTTCCTTATTCTATAGTCTGAAATTCACATGCTACCCTAGCTTTCTTTTAATGAGTGTTGGCATGGATTTATCTTTCTCCAGCTCTTTACTTTTCACCTGTCTCTGTCTTTATACTTAAAGTGTGTTTCTTGGATCTTGTTTTTAAATTCTGTCTGACAGTTTATATCCTTTAATTGGTGTTATTTAGACTATTCACATGTAAGGTGATTATTGATATATTTGGATCAATATCTACCATGTTTATCACCATTTTTTTGTTTGTTGCACTTGTTATTTTTGAAAATTTTATCCTGTTTTTTTGCCTTTTAGTTGAGCATTTTATGTGAATCCATTTCCTCTCCTTTCAGTGTATCAATTATACATCTTTCAAAAAAATTTTTCTTGGTGTATGCCCTAGAATTTGCAGTACATATTTGCAATTAACTTAAGCTTGCTGCTGCTGCTGTTGCTGCTAAGTCGCTTCAGTCGTGTCTGACTCTGTGCAACCCCATAGACCACAGCCCACCAGGCTCCGCCGTCCCTGGGATTCTCCAGGCAAGAACACTGGAGTGGGTTGCCATTTCCTTCTCCAATGCATGAAAGTGAAAAGTGAAAGTGAAGTCAAAATTATTAAATACTTTCAGATAATGCTGTACAAATTCATGGAAAACGCAGACAGCTTTTCATAGAGCGTTTCTGATTTCTTCCTCCCGTCCCTTATAACAGGGCTGCCATCAATTTCACTGACCTATATGCTGTAATCATCTAATATATTGTTATTACTATTACTTTGCTCAGCTGTCTAGTAGATAAATTAAGAATAAGAAAAATAGGGACTTCCCTGGAGGTCTAGGGGTTAAGACTCCAAGCTCCCACTACAGGGGACATGGGTTCAACCCTGATCAGGAAACAAAGATCCTACATGCCATGGGGGACAGCCAAAAATAATAAATAATAAATAAAATAAAAATAAAAACAACCCTGTAAAAAAGAATAGGAAAATAAAAGATCTTATTCTATTTTCATTTATTCGTCTTCAGCATTCTTCATTTCTTCATGTAGATCTGAGTTTCTGACCTATATCATTTTCCTTCTCTCTGAAGAACTACTTTTAATGTCTCTCATAGGCAAGTCTACTGTGATGCATTTTTTGTGTGTCTGAATAAGTTGTTTTTCTCTGTCACTTTTGAAGGATAATTCCACTGGCTATGGAACTGTAGGTTGGTAGGATTTATGCTTTACATATTTTGCTCCACTCTTTCCTTGCTTGCATGGTTTCTGATGAAGTCAGATAAAATTCCTATCTGCTCCTATATAAGTAAGACTATTTTTTTCCCCCATGCTGGCTTTGTTGTTTTCTTATTGTAAGAACAGGAGGGATGACTTCCAAGCATTTTACATGTTGTCACTGAAACTGGACCTCTATACTTAGAAAGATGCCTACTCTCTATTCACCCTTCCTTCTGGGAGAGAGCTGAGAACACTGAAGCAGAAAGTTAGGGAGGCGAAGTGATGACATTCAATCCACACCATCCTAAGTTCCTAACCCTTGATGCTGTAAACTGTGTGCTTATCAGATACACTCCTCCTTCCTCTTGACTGGGTTATGATAGAAGAAAGTACTACGAGGAGAAGAGATTTGAACAAGCTTTTCTTCTCTGCCAAGGGTTTCATTTAAGCATGCACAAATAGGTCACATAAATCAAGGGCTTCAAAGTCTAGAGGAGGGAGTTGTAGTTGCCTTGTTGAAAGAAAGCCATTCATGGAATATATGTGAGTGAAGACAAGGGAGGGGGAGTCACTTGGCTAGAGCTCAAGATCTGACTAAACCCACTTCAGATGACGAGGTTCCACTGTTTTCAGGCAGAAAAAGTGAAACTCAACAATTGCCATGATGGCCAAAGTTAGCTTTGAGCCCAAGACATGGGGTTTGAAGGGAAAGAAAATGGGAGAAGAATCTGGAGGGTTTATCTTTGGAATCCTCACACTTTTCTGTTATCTAGTCTGCCTTTCTCTAGTTCTTATGGCACAATCCTCTCTTCTGTCTTTCTGAAAATATCCAGTACCCAATTTTTGAAAGTCTGATTCTCGGGTAGTTATCAGCTACAGTGGTGATCTTGCTTGCATGACCACAACCTAGAATATACAAAGGTATGACCTTCCCAAAGAGTATGTAACTCTTGACAAGGGGTCCCTTAGCAAGAAGAAACTCCTAAGATAGTCACCAAGGATATATAGACTATGCTTCTCAGGCAGAGGATCCTACCTGACCTCTGACACCATATCCTCTCAATGGTTATAGATCCTCTCTTTTCATAGAAATGATTTACCCTTAATCCCTTTCATTAGTGGGTAGAGTAAAAGTTTAATATTAATCTCTTTAGAAGAAAAAAGTAATTTTAGAACCACAGGAAAAGTGCCAAAGGAAGAGACACTGGAATGCAGCCCATGGGTACCCTACTTTTCCTTGAAAGGATAGCCAAATGCCATTATTCACAGCATACAATTTTCATTTTGAAACTGGTGGAGAAGTTTTTCAGAGAAAAGAGAAACTTGTGAAAGAGCTATTTAAAATCCAGTGTACAGTAACTTCCTGGTTTTCACCTTTCTTTTGCCCCTGTTTCATTTGTTCAAAGCAAATATCTTCTACATTTTGGGGAAAGATGTTAGAATCCAGATTACTTTTCTCTATCATGACTTTATTCTTGTCCACCTCCAGTATGACTTTGAAGTAGAACTTATGAATGTCAGTCCTGGACAAAAGCTCATATTGTAAAAGAAGAAAGAAATCTTTATTTTTAACTAGAGAAAAAAAATTCCAAGAATTTTTCCTCAGTTAGTGGATAAGAGCACCTGTACCTCTACAAGCCCAAACCTGTAATAATGCATTTAATCTTAGGCAATTCTTTTCTAGAAAGATAGATGGAAAACAAAGAGTAATTCAAAGAGGGGTAATGTCTAGCAGTATTTTAGTGATTGAGTTAAAGGAAAATAAAAAGACATTTTGGATATCGTGTACTTATTTTTAGTTATTTAGTTGCTATTTAAGTTAGTTGTTATAAAGGCATTGCAGTGAAATTTTTAAATATCCATAAATTCTGAGATGTATTCTAAAGTATATAGGGGTGACAAAACATGATATTTGGAATTTGCCTTAAGGCATTTCAGAAGAGAGAGAGTATTAAAGAAAGGAAAAAGAATAGGTAAAGCAAATATGGCAAAACTGTGGTTTTGAATCTGCATGATAGGAATATGGAGTGTACTTGTTTCCTGAGGCTGTCATTAAAGTCACTCTAACCTTGGGGGCTTGAAACAGTAGAAACTTATTCTATTACAACTCTGGAGACCTGAAGTTTGAAACTAAGGTGTCAGTTCAGTTCAGTTCAGTCATTCAGTCGTGTCCGACTTTGCGACCCCATGAATCGCAACACGCCAGGCTTCCCTGTCCATCACCAACTCCCGGAGTTCACTCAGACCCACGTCCATCGAGTCAGTGATGCCATCCAGCCATCTCATCCTCTGTCGTCCCCTTCTCCTCCTGCCCCCAATCCCTCCCAGCATCAGAGTCTTTTCCAATGAGTCAACTCTTCGCATGAGGTGGCCAAAGTACTGGAGTTTCAGCTTTAGCATCATTCCTTCCAAAGAAATCCCAGGGTTAATCTCCTTCAGAATGGACTGGTTGGATCTCCTTGTAGTCCAAGGGATTGTCAAGAGTCTTCTCCAACACCACAATTCAAAAGCATCAGTTCTTCGGCACTCAGCCTTCTTCATAGTCCAACTCTCACATCCGTACACGACCACTGGAAAAACCATAGCCTTGACTAGATGGACCTTAGTCGGCAAAGTAATGTCTCTGCTTTTGAATATGCTATCTAGGTTGGTCATAACTCTTCTTCCAAGGAGTAAGCGTCTTTTAATTTCATGGCTGCAGTCACCATCTGCAGTGATTTTGGAGCCCAAAAAAAAAATCTGACACTGTTTCCACTGTTTCCCCATCTATTTCCCATGAAGTGATGGGATCGGATGCCATGATCTTTGTTTTCTGAATGTTGAGCTGTAAGCCAACTTTTTCACTCTCCTCTTTCACTTTCATCAAGAGGCTTTTTAGCTCCTCTTCACTTTCTGCCATAAGGGTGGTGTCATCTGCATATCTGAGGTTATTGATATTTCTCCCGGCAATCTTGATTCTAGCTTGTGTTTCTTCCAGTCCAGCGTTTCTCATGATGTACTCTGCACAGAAGTTAAATAAGCAGGGTGACAATAGAGAGCCTTGACGTACTCCTTTTCCTATTTGGAACCAGTCTGTTGTTCCATGTCCAGTTCTAACTGTTGCTTCCTGACCTGCATACAGATTTCTCAAGAGGCAGGTCAGGTTGTCTGGTATTTCCATTTCTTTCAGAATTTTCCACAGTTTATTGTGATCCACACAGCCAAAGGCTTTGGTATAGTCAATAAAGCAGAAATAGGTGTTTTTCAGGAACTCTCTTGCTTTTTCCATGATCCAGCAGATGTTGGCAATTTGATCTCTGGTTCCTCTGCCTTTTCTAAAACCAGCTTGAACATCAGGAAGTTCACGGTTCACGTATTGCTGAAGCCTGGCGGATAATTTTGAGCATTACTTTACTAGCATGTGAGATGAGTGCAATTGTGTGGTAGTTTGAGCATTCTTTGGCATTGCCTTTCTTTGGGATTGGAATGAAAACTGACCTTTTCCAGTCCTGTGGCCACTGCTGTTTTCCAAATTTGCTGGCATATTGAGTGCAGCACTTTCACAGCATCATCTTTCAGGATTTGAAACAGCTCAACTGGAATTCCATCACCTCCACTAGCTTTGTACGTAGTGATGCTTTCTTAAGGCCCACTTCAGCAGGCCCATATTCCCTTTGTACGCTCTAGGGAAAAGTCCTTCCTCACCTCTTCCAGCTTCCTCTGGCTTGAGACATTCCTTGGCTTGTGGCTGCCTCGCCCTGATCTCTGTTTCCATGGTTACATGGTCTCCTTCCTGTGTCTGTGTCTTCTCTTCCGTCTCTTATGAGAATACTTGTCATTTGATATAAGACCTGCTGGATAATCCAGGGTGATCTCATCTCAAGACCCTTAATTACATCTGCAAAGATTTTTTTTCTGAATAAGATCACACTCATAGATATCCAGGGTTACAGCATAGCCTTTGGTGGGGGCTTCCCAGGGGGCACTGGTGGTAAAGAACCTCCCGGCCAATGCAGAAGACATAAGAGGTGCAGGTTCAATTCCTGGGTCAGGAAGAGGCTCTGTGGGAGGGCATGGCAACCCACTCCAGTATTCTTGCCTGGAGAATCCCCATGGACAGAGGAGCCTGGCAGGCTAAAGTCCATGGGATTGCACTGAGTCAGACACGACTGAAGCGACTTGGTACGTATACTTTTGGGAAGGTAGGGGCGCCCCAAATGGAACCAGGCAGCCATATTTTCCACTGGCCTCTCCTGAACATGGCTGGTTGGACCAGGAAGAAGTGCCTGAGCCAAACAGGGGTGGGCTGTTCCTGAACTGCCCATGACTTGCAACCTGAACATGGCCAGCCACCTACTCTCTGCCCCCGATTTGAATGGAAAAGCAGCCAGGAGTTGGCAGCTGGAAGGACAGAAGCCAAAAAGATGCAGAGAGTGATCTGCCCAAGGTAGTTGCTTTGTGGCCATGAGGCCAAGCCAAACGTAAGGAGTAGAAACTACGATGACACAGAAGAAACTCCCAGAGGGGAGAAGAGAAGTGACAGAGAGAGAAACAGAGGGGCCCCGTGTTCCCTGAGAGACGACAAGGAGGCTCAGGGCCCTGGAGCGGCCCCATTCCTGGCTCCTTTCCAGGTTGAGGGCCAGTGCCTATGAATTGTTATCATAAATCCCATTTTTCTCAAGATAATTTTTTTTTCTCTTTTTAAAACAATTTTTCTTTTCTTTCTCAAGATAATTTTATTGAATCTTTCTTACATCCAAAGTATCCAAGTCACACCACTTCCCAACTCTGTTCTGTTACTTGGAATCAGTCGTGATGGCGAGAGTGTTTACACCATGGATATAGGCAAATGGTGCCAATCAGGACTTTCTCCCACCCAACCTCCTTTGGAATGAGAGGAAAGGGGTAGGAGAGAGAGGAGTCAAAGCTGTCTCCCAGGGATGTGTATAATTTTGGTTTATCCCAATTACTCTTACCCCTGTTAACATCCCTAACGCGTAGAAACACAAATGTTAAGAATGGATTGGCTGTAATTTTCTTGCCCGGAAAATCCCATGGACAGAGGAGCCTGGTGGGCTACAGTCCATGGGGTCATAAAGAGTTGAACATGACTGAGCAAGTAAGGGCAAGCAAGCACCTTTACTTCTACTAGGCTATTGGTAGCCAACACTGAATACAATTACTTAAATATTAAAAACAATCTAGAGATGTACTCCTATTTGAAGAAAGAGTATATTTTCACTTGTTTTAGAAACTGCTTCCTTATTCCTTTAAAAATATTCTGTTACAAGGACGGTGTTCTTTGTTTTGTTTGACTTGCAAGTCTATAGAACATTCTGTTTCTAACACTGCCCCATAGACAGGCTATGCCCAGAGTTTCTTTTAGTTAAAAGTTTGGGAGAGGCTATAAGGAATGTTGAGGGCATTGAGAATAAATAGAATTGCAGAGAACAACCAGGCTTCAAATGACCCCAGAACTCAGGGCCCCAGATTCCTAAACCCTCTCCAGTTGCTAATGAAACAGCTGTCCTCCCATATGAGTTTTTCAAGAGACATATGTGCATAGGCTCAGGAACACTTGATGAAAATGACTTTGGATCCCAAACCTCAGTATTGATCTCCAGTGAGCTAGGCTGGATCTTATCGGCTACATCACTTAACTTGCTCCTCTGGCTAAGGCTTACACTTTAAGTGCAGAATAAGTCCTTTGTGCTTCTTCCCTAGGTCAGAACAACCAATATCTCACACACACATGGCCACACCCACGTCTGTGGCCGTAGTGGATACTATCGTATGCTACCCAGACCTCCCTTCAGGACCCACACGTGCATTCCCCCAAGTGCTAGGAATGTTGGCTGCTGATGGCTTACAGTTGCATCCTTCTCCAAGGTTACAGCCCTCCAGGGTCAGTGCTGGGGAGAGTTGGGGAGCAGGGTTAGTGTTCAGGCCTGGCACTTTGGCTGATGTGGGACAGCCAGTTCCAGATTCCCCCATGAAATTGGCCAAGCCCACTGCAATGTCTCCTATCACTTCCCTCGTTTCCTTACAAGTGTTGTTCTTAGGGATACTTCCTGCAAGCAGGTCTCTAAATCTCAGGGTCAGTTTTGGTGGAATCCACCTACAACGGTAGCCATTTTGGAATATATTGCTAATTAATCATGTTGCTTGCTTTCTCTTGCTGAGCAAGATTAAATCGTAAGTGTCCTCAAAATAGCCTTCTATATAATTACAAAAACAAAAATAATGCAGTGATAAACAAGTTCAAACCCATTTATCATCCCTGCTCCAGGCCCTCACTTTAATATCACTTCTTCTTTTTTTTAAATATCACTTCTCTAAATCTTAGCGTTCTAGTGGCAGGAAGAGACAAGGAGAGATAAGCCTAAGGAAAGTGCATCAAGGAAAGAAGAGGGCTACTTGAATTTAGCTTGAGCAAAGCCAATCTAAAATGTTTTCCGCCAATTATCCATGGGTCCCCTAAGTGGGAAACAGCCCTGAGCCAGTGAGCTATTTAGGGGAAGCCAGTCCAAGTGGATCAGTCGAACAAGAGGACCTGTCACTTATTTCCAACAGCTCTACTGTCTGTCACATCAAATTTCCACCCCTCCCTCACACCAGAGCCATAAAGTATCCTTGGCCTTGACCATTCATGCAAAGATCCAAGAACTACCCCTCGAGGTCAACATGGACTAAAAATCTGGTGAACTGTGGTCTGTTCCCAGCGCTTCCAAGAAACTCTGCTTATATTAGAATAAGACATTGGGTGCTAGCTTGCTCAGTTATGAAATATCTTGGTTAAACAATAAGAACCTAAATACTTGCTTCATTATGAGACCTTAGTAAAAATCCTTTGGTGTCTCTGAACATTGTTTCTGAATCTATCAAGTGGACTGTATTTGTGAGAGATTTTGGTTGTGATGTCAGAAACACAACAGAAAATATCTTATACAGTCACTCCAAGCTCACATCTTTCTAGTTCAACAGCTCCAGAGGAAAACAAGCTTCTGTCTTCAGAAGCAACTGCTCTGAGTAGTGAAGCTGGGGTCACAAGTCACAAATCATCCCTGAGACTATCACTGTGGCTGGCTAGAGTCCATTTACACTTAGAGTCAGGGAAGAGGGGACACCTCTATCGGCATCCCCACTGGTACTACATAGAAGAGTAGGACGGCTTTCTTCAGGGAAAGATACTGGTAAAAAACTTGCCTACTAAAACAATGAAGATGATAAGAGTGATGATAATAATAAGGCCTACACCAAGGCACTTAATTATAAGTTTTCTGAAAACTGGGGATAAAGGAAGGACTTAGTTAATTTTGGATGCTTACATGCTGTCGCTTCAGTTGTGTCTGACTCTTTGTGATCCTATGGACCATAGCCCGCCAGGCTCCTCTGTCATGGAATTCTCCAGGCAAGAATACTGGAATGGGTTGCCATGCCCTCCTCCAGTGGATCTTCTTGACTGAGGGATCGAGCCCAAGTCGCTTATGTCTTCTGCATTGGGAAGCGGGTTCTTTACCACTAGCACCACCTGGGAAGCCCAGTTTTGGATAATCATCGTCAAAAATACTCCTTGCTGAGGACTGAGATGATCATGCGTATGTTTCCTGCAAAAGCTATGTTTTCTGCAAATGTTCTCTTCTTTTATTGAAAGCCACTATTATTTTCCTTCCTTCTGCCCTTTGAATTCTACCCACCATAAAATAATAAGCCAAATCTCTTTTCTTTTGCCAGCAGAAAATTGTCAAATATTCAGGGGACTCATTCACAGAGTAGAATTCTCAAAAGAAAGGTCTGGAGTCCTGTTGCATACTAGGGTTGGCTAAACTAGGTAATGAACCTCAGCCAAGTGATGCTTTTAAATTCATAACTCAATTGGAACATAAAGGTGTCCTTCTCTTGAAAGGCTATTTTTCAAACCCTCTAATGAAAAAGCTAGGGAATACTGCTATCAATTCTTCCTTTCCTCCCCAAGCAAATAGCATTCCTCCACCTTGAACAGATGGGGCTCTGTGTGATAAATGGCCCAGTGTTTCAGTCCAGCAGCGTATGGCACTGACATCTTGTCCCCAGTGTTTATAAGCTGGGCTGTCCCTCTGCCTTCGTTTCCTTAAGAACTCATAAGCAGCAGGAGTTTGTTCCAGCCCGCCTCGCGTTCCAGCCATTCTTTAGGATAATGATGAGCAGGGTGAGTGCCTTCTAGGAAGGATTCTGGAGAGCATGGAGGTGCGGAGGAGGAAAGAGCACAGCCTCTCACGCCTGCACTGCTTTAGTGCTCGCTATATTAATAGCTCGGCACTGACTGCTGCACTGAATTGCTATTCCCAGAGGGTTCAGCTGGGTTTCCATTTACAGAGGCAGTTCTAATAAAGAGGGTACACACACATGCACGCTAAACACACACACACACGCGCACACACACACACAATACACACATGCCTCTATTCCTACTCTTCCAACTGTCACCTGATGGTCTTCACTGGAGGCCCCCAGACTCACCATCATTACTAAACAGAATGTCAATCACCACCAAGTGAAAAAATCATCCATCTCTTAAGGAACATCAGACCAGAGTGTCTGCTGTTCTAATGATTTCACCTGCATTGGATGGAGCTTAGAATATGATTAACTTGGCATCAAACTCCCCATTGTCACGCTCTTGCAAATAAGGGCAAACTGCAGCAGCTACCTTCCAAAGGAGAAAGGATAGGCTATGAGACAGTCAGCGAAGGAAAGGGCCAATTCGTTCTGGAGCAAAGGGATCAGTGTACATTTCCAAGCCTGTGATTTGTTCCCTGGATGTTGACTATTCTTCATAAATATTGTGGGTTGGTTCAAAACCAATGACATTTGCATAGTTCTGCATATAAATACCTTTGGATACAATTTTCCTTTCTGCTTCTGTTTGACACTCATTAAACAAACAAAAAACATGTAATTGAGGACCAGGTGCCAAGGGCATGATGTACATGATCTCTAAACAGTGAACCTCAACAAATCTTTCTTGATAGGCTCTGAATGCTAGGTGCAGGGGATTCTAGCCCTCATGAAACTTCCAGTTTGATCATTCAACATGTCTCATGAGTGTGGAATCCAGGTTGCCTGGGGTCAGAAGTGGGAGGAGCGGCTCTTTTAGAAAGACAGTACTGGGGAATTCTCTGGTGGTCCGGGGGTTAGGACTGGGTGCTTTCATGGCTGTGACCTGGGTTCAATCCCCGGTCTGGGAAACTAAGATTCCAAAAGCTGGACACAAACTATCCCAACTCATGTGGCCAAAAAAGAAAGAAAGAAAATATAAATTTACTATGCCAACTATTTATTTGAATGAATTTAGAAATTAACAAAAATTTGTAAAAGAGGCCCATCTGAGTGAAAGACCCATCTAATAAGCCTTAAGGCTCAAATGTTTCATGGTAAATCCTCTGATGGGAAGTTAGGTATATCTTATCTCAGTTTGGGGCTTCCCTGGTGGCTCCATGGTAAGGAATACTTGCAATTCAGGAGATACAGTTTCGAGCCCTGGGTAGGGAAGATAACCTGGAGAAGGACCTGAACCCACTGCAGTATTCTTGCCTGGGAAATCCCATGGACAGAGGAGCCTGGTGGGCTATAGTTCATGGAATCGCCAAGAGTCAGACACAACTGAGCACTAAACAGCCACAATATCTCAGTTTTACAGACATGGAAAACTCATACTCCGTCAATTGATGTCTGATTTGGGTTCAGTAAGACAAAGCATTCCACTACTCGTCAATCGGGGAAGTATAATCAAGGACCAGAGGGTATCCAAGTGGAAACTGCTCTTCCTCAGCCAAGGCACAGCTCAGATCCTGCTGGCAGGAAAAACAAGAGGCTGCCCAGACATCTCTGCTTCCATCCAAACCAGGGGACGGTTTGCCCCTCAAAACATTTATCACAGTCTTCGGTCTTATTTTCCATGGGGTTCTGGTCCTTGCAATTTGAATGCTTCTGACTTTAATTGTGGTTGAATGTGCTCAGTTGCTTCAGTCGTGTCCAACTCTTTGCAGCCCCATGGACTGTAGGCTGGGTCTCCTCTGTCCATGGGTTTCTCTGGACCAGAATACTGGAGCGGCTTGCCATGCCCTCCTCCAGGGAATCTTCCTGACCCAGGGATTGAACATGCATCTCCTGTGTCTCCTGCCTTGCAGGCAGATTCTTTACCGCTGGCAACTCAGATGATAAAGAATCCACCTGTAATGCAGGATATTCAGGTTCGATCCCTGGGTCGGGAAGGTCCCCTGGAGGAGGCACGGCAACCCACTCCAGTATTCTTGCCTGGAGAATCCCATGGAGAGAGGAGCCTGGCAGGCTACAGTCCATGAGCTCCCAGAGAGTCGGACACGACTGAGCGACACTTCTTTACCACTAAGCCACTGGGGAAGCCCCTCACTGTGGCTGGGGCTGGTTTAAAATTCCATATCTGGCCTTCTGTGACTGGTGTGTAGAATAAAGAAGATGGACTAGGTTATCATTTCCCAAACTTTTCCTCGGAGCATTAGACCTACAGCACGTGTACAAACGGGGATAGCCTTTTGTATGCTTTACGACCTTATAACCATAAGTGGTGACAATCTCTAGGTTGTTCCATTGTCTGCCACTAATAAGGTCGGACTGTTCTTGATGATGATGACAGTTATCATATATTTCTCGTCACGTGTACCATCTGTCATCCTTACAAAGGTTCTCTGTGAGCCTGAGAAAGGATGTGTATCTTGCCCAAGGCCGTACAATTGAAAAAATGGATCTGGGATTTCAACCCATGTCTGTCTGGATCTAAAATCCATCCCTCTTACATTTCACTGCTCTAATTCCCCTGGTAGGAGTTTCTTTGATACTGCTACCATCGTCTTCTCCTAATTCCAATGGAACTCTGAACTTTTTCAAAAAGAAACTGCCAGGGAGCCTCACACGTGACATTCCTACCCTCAGAGCCTCCTCAGTCAGCGCAGAGTAGGGCAGCCCCTCGAAGCCTTTTCCTGTTCTGTGTGTGGCTCCTTTTTCAGTCTTGCTAATCTGAACTGCTCATTGGCACTTGATAATGTTCATCTTTATATCAGATAGCAACACATACTGATTTATCTTTTTAAATATATGTCATATGCTATGTACACCAGTAGACTGCTGGGAGCCACCATGGGAGATCCCACCCATGACAGAGTCATGTGGAAGAGAACTGTTAAGCAAGGCTTCAGAACTCAAGGGGCTCCCTAGGGATCTCCTGTGGCAGCTCCCAGCAGTAGACTGGCAAACCTATTGTATTTTTTGGAGGACTGTTTGGCTTCCTTTCAAACATCACTAAAATATTCATATTCTTTAACTCACTAGTACTATTCCTGGCACTTGACACAAGGAAAATGCATTTTGAAAAAGTGACAGGTCGTGATGCTTATAGTGGCATTTATAGGATATTTTAAAAATCAAAAGTGAAGTGAAGTCGCTCAGTCATGTCCAACTCTTTGCAACCCTGTAGACTATAGCTTGCCAGACTCCTCTGTCCATGGGATTCTCCAGGCAAGAATACTGGAGTGAGTTGCCATTTCCTTCTCCAGGGGATCTTCCCGACCCAGGGATCGAACCTGGGTCTCCCACATTGGAGGCAGATGCTTTAACCTCTGAGCCACCAGGGAAGCCAAAGACCCCCTCAAACCCTTGGTGTTTAACAGTTCAGAGTGATGAAGTAAATTACATATGAATGCTGAGATATTGTATAGCTACTGAAAAGGATAAATGTGATAGCTGTTCTAACATTGAAACCAGTGAAAGAAGCTATGATCTAACTATGTGAAAGCAACATGTATATATCAATACAGGTTGGAATGAGTTTCATAATTAGAAAAAAGTTGTACAGTTAAAGTGGTATGAGAGCGGGGTGGAGATTTTTTTCTTTTTTATTAGAATTTCTTCTTTGCAACGTTTTAAAATTGATGGAATGGTGGATTGTTAAAATTCTAGGACAGTTTGCGGGGAGGGGGGGTCTCTTCATTAATACTCGAGTTCATCTATAGATGGCAATGGCTCTTCATGCCAGCGAGCGGTGCCAGTCCCAGGCATGAGAGCTCTGGCTTCTCAACAGGTCTCATATCAAGAGTAACCTGCTAGAGAATTTAATTTGGGAGGAATGCATCCCATTGACATTGGAGTGTGAAGGGCCAGGAAACAAGAAAATGGGATTGATTTGCAAATCATTTTCAGCTTGAATACCAAACCAGGCTGGTCTGTAAACAGATAGGAACCTCTGAGGCAAGCTCAGTAAAAATGAATAAGGTAACCTAGTAAAAATTCAGGCTTTCCCCTAATTCAGAGATTGTTTAATTTTCTCCTCCTAAATTCTTTCTTAGATGAACCCCACCTCATATGTTGCTCAAACACATTCTTCTTTGCACAGTAATAAAAAGCGGGAATTTTTAATGGTGATAAATTAAATGTCTATCACTGACCCACTAGGATCCAGATAGTAAAATGTTAATCAGAGAAGTTAAGTAAACCATTAAAAAATCTTCTGTCATACCAGTAATTCATCAGCAATGAAACAGACATGACTGATCTAGCCCCAGAGACAGAGGGCAGACTCACCTGCAGAAGTCATCTCAGAGACATTCCACAATGATGGTGCATCGTACAGGCCACGACGTGAAAGGGTTTGGTCAGGCTGGGACTCAGCAGCTCTCCCGGGAAGCACCTCATGCTTAAAAAGTAATAACATTATCCCAGAACTTGGAGAAATAATGAACAGTTGGGCTTCAACCTTCAGATCACACTTGGTTTCCCCAGAATATCTGAATCCTTGAAGCTGGAAAAATAAGAAGGATGTTTACAATCACATTATAGCTCTGGAAATACTGAACTTTCTTCAAAAAGGCAGGATGGGTGGATGTTGAACTAAATTCAAGGGTGTGTCTGTTCATCATGGGGTGGATTAGGATGATGCATAAGTGCTGCTTCACCTACAGACAACAGGGTGACCTCAGCCCTGAGGAACAGCTCTGTTCTCCAGGTACAGCCCCTATGGAGCCCAGGTTGAAATAGCTTCTTTGTATTATTAGTCAGGCACCCGTTGTTTTTAAGATGAATACTCCATTCATCCTGGCTGTGTGACCACTGAAGTCTGAAGGCCCTGACTCACGGCCCTACAGACAAAATGAATGTTCTCTGGCTGTATCTCTGTGGTTCAGAGGCAAGAGGCTGTGCTCAGCTGAGAAGAGGGGGGATTCTTATTGCATGACCAGAGGCTGGAGCAGGTGGTCAGGAGCCAAGGATCCAACATACAACTTGGGTTATGATGGGTATGGAGGGAAAGTATCGATACATATATTTAATGGCTACAAGAACAAGAAGCTCGGGGTTAGCGCAAATCCTCCAAGAGTCAGATGTCAAATTGGGATTAAAGTGAGATAAATTTAGCAGGAAAACCCCCTGTGTGAGAGAAAATGAAGAGAAAGCCATGTGAGGCTAAGAGAACTATCAGACCATCATGCCAGTCTGGTTCTAAGTGAAGGTGAGAAGGAAGGAAGATTGGGTAGAAGTGTCCTCAACTGCCATGCAGTCAAAGAAGGCTCAGAAAACCATTGTGTAGCTCCCCAAACCACAGTCATCAGCTGGAGCGGCATCCCCTGTCTGGCTGAATGGCCCACCTTAGCATCTTTGCTACCTGCAGTCCCCAGCAGCCCGTGGGGCGGGGCATCGCCTTAACCCTACACACTTTAATGGGTTTCAGAGCACAGGGCTGGAGTCCTTGGTCAGTTACACTCTCCAGAATTGAAGGTCTGTAAAGCATAGTCTCAGGGCTGTCTCCAAGTTGCCTACAAACCAAAATTCCACTAGTATTGGCAAAAAGAGTGGTTTGGATTAAGATATAGATTGCTTTTTTCCCTTTTTTAAAAAAAATTAATTTATGTATTTGGCTGTGCCAGGTCTTAGCTGTGGCACATGGGCTCTTTACTTGTAGCATCTGGTTCCCTGTTGTCGTTCAGTTGGTAAGTTGTGTCTAACTCTTTGAGACCCCATGAACTGCAGCACACCAGGCTTCCCTGTCCTTTACTCTCTCCTGGAGTTTGCTCAGATTCATGTCCATTGACTCAGTGATGCTATCTAATCATCTCATCCACTGCTGCCGCCTTATCTTGCCCTCAATCTTTCCTAGCATCAGGGTCTTTTCTAATGAGTTGGCTCTTCGCATCAGGTGGCCAAATTACTGGAGTTTCAGCTTCAGCATCAGTCCCTCCCCTGAATGTTCATGGTTGATTTCCCTTAGGATTGACTGGTTTAATCTCCTTGCAGTCTGGAGTCCCCCGTATTGGGAGCACAGAGTCTTAGCCACTGGACCACCAGGGAAGTCCCTAGATTAAGTTAAAATAGGCAACTGATGGAAAACAAAGCAGGACAACCAAGAACCAAGCTTTGGGAGAAAGTAAGAAGGTGAAAGTAAGAAGGAAAAAGGTGAAGGAGAAAGTGAGAAGCTACCGGGGCTTCCCTAGTAGCTCAGTTGGTAAAGAATCTGCCTGCAATGCAGGAGACCCGGGTTTGATCTCTGGGTTGGGAAGATCCCCTGGAGAAGGGAATGGCAACCCACTCTAGTACTCTTACCTGGAGAATTCCATGGACAGAGGACCTGCCAGGCTACAGTCCATGGGATTGCAAAGAGTCAGACACAACTGTGTGATTAACTTTCCTTTTCCTTTCCAAGAAGGTGAAAAGAGAAATGGCAGGATCAATTTCTTATCTTAACTTTGAGTGTAGCCCACTAACCTGCAAAATTAATCCACAAAAACAGACAAACTGACACTCGCCAGCTATTTTGCTGTCGAAAAGTCCACATTCAGTGACTACTGATTGTTGTGGTTTGGACTTCAGTCTCAAAAGATGAAGAAGATTGGATTTAAGCAAATGGAAGATTTTAGTATATTTTCCCTGAAGAACAACTGACCTGTTGGATAGATTGCTCTGGATGGCGTTGGAATAAATTTCTACCAGAATCTTGGCTATCTGCCTGTTTATTTTGAATAATACCAGACTAATAACATACAGTCCAAAGCATCACTCTGAGACAGATCAGTCGAATCAAATGAAACATATGGAAAAAGACCCATGTGTGAATGAAAATGTACTATATGATAAAGTTGGCATTTCTAATTAATAGGCAAAAGATAATATGATTACACTGTGTTGAAACAATTGGTAGCCAATCTGGAAAAAAAATTTTGGATACTTATCTAATATGTTATACCAGAACAAATTAAAGAAGGATTAAAGATTTAAATATTAAAAATAAAAGTATTGATGGTAGAATTTTAAAATCCTCTCTCAGTGGCAAAGGACTTTCAAAATGTGAAATAAAACCCTGATGCCATGAAAAAAATAGAAATATTAATTTGATAACAAGTAGTTTTTACATTGGAAAAATCCTTAAAATCAGAAGACAAACTATAAAAATATTTCTGCAGTTTGTATTTCAAAGGCCCAAATTCCCTAAAGTATAAAGAGATTCTATAAGTCAGTAAGAAAGACCATCAACCCAATAAAAAAAAATGGGCAAAGGAGATGAAGAGTTATCTTATGAAAAAAAATATATAAATGCTTCTTCAATATAAACATGCAGCTTCACTCATAAGAAAAATACAAGTTAAAATTATGCTAAAAAGTGAAAAAGCAGAATTTCTTGAGAGGCTAGATTTTTACCTATCATACTGGCAGAGATGACCAACATGCTGTTGTAACTCTGGTGTCCTGAGAAGCAGGGATCAAGATGGGATTAGACATGCAAGAGATGGATTAGGGGAACTCCGGTGAAGGCAGAAGAGAGCCATTTGGCCCATAAGGCTAACCTGACCCTTGGGAAGGCAAGAGGGAAAGAGGAAGGAGGATGGAATAGGGAGAGTCTCAGGCCTTAGCACTTCTAAGAGAGTTTGGTCAGCTGATGGAGAGCCCTTGAGCTGAAGTCAGCTGCAGAACAATCCCACAAGTTTCGGGACTGGGCCTTCCTTAGGGTCCTGCACTAAGGCCCCGACTGGGAGGAGCCTCTGGGAAGCCTGGCCTCCGTGCGTGGGCATCGGGGCATTCCGACCCTTTGGAGATTACATTTTCTGCAGCACAAAGTCTGAGTGGTGCGTTTTCAAGGCCATATCATGCATGCTTTGGTAGCAAAGGTAGAGGAAAACAGGCATTCTGCACTGTTGAAGGGACTGTAACTTGGTATCATCTCTCTAGATGGCAATGAGCAACACCTCTCAAAATTTTAGATGTACAAGTCATTTGAACCAGCAATCCCACTTCTATAAATTTTTCCTAGAGACCTTTGTATGTTTGAGAGCATTCACAATAGCAAAAGACTGGTAAGAACCTAAATCGAGCCCTAATGAGAAGGCAATGGCACCCCACTCCAGTACTCTTGCCTGGAAAATCCCATGGATGGAGGAGCCTGGTGGGCTGGAGTCCATGGGTTCGCTAAGAGTCGGACACGACTGAGCGATTTCCCTTTCACTTTTCACTTTCACGCATTGGAGAAGGAAATGGCAACCCACTCCAGTGTTCTTGCCTGGAGAATCCCAGGGACGGGGGAGCCTGGCAGGCTGCCGCCTATGGGGTCACACAGAGTCAGACACGACTGAATTGACTCAGCAGCCGCAGCAAAGGTTTAGGCTCTGATGAACATATACCCTTGGCCCTGCAGACTTCTTGCCCCATGAGAAGGGGTCTGGCTGGAGCAGGGCAGTCCTCTAAAGCAGAGCACCCAGGTCAGGCTTCTCAGGTGCCCAGGAATAAGAAAACAGCCCAGGGTAAGAGGACAGAAGGTGTCTGGAGAAAGACAGCTATTTAAGATAGATGGTCAGGGAGATTGTGAGACATTTTCTATTACTTTAACCTTCCGATTTCTTTATCACAGTCATGCTACTGTGTTCAATATTGTCATTGTGTCTGATCATGAATTATTGACGAAGTTCATGGAAAAACCTAATTTGCTTTGCACTAGGTTTGCAAATGACCTATTTTGGGTTCATCATTATCTCCACTTGCAAAATGCATCTACTTGTTTTGTGAGTAATGATCTGTTTCTAGTGTTAAAGTCTTTCTTTAGAAATTTTTAATTTGTATTTTTATTTTAAAAACACTTTATTATGAAATCTTCTTAAACAGTATGAATCAAGAGAATATTATAATAAACCCCAGCATAAAGTCACCTATATTAACTGGCATTAAGTCACTTTTGCATCATCTGTGATACATATTTGATAAAGAATTTAAAGCAAATCCCAGACATATTTGCCTTTAACTATTTCAGTATATATCTTTTTTAAAAAATGACATAATTTACATACCAAAATATTATTATTATTCACAAAGTGAAAGTGAAAGTGAAGTTGCTCAGTCGTGTCCGACTCTTTTCGACCCATGGACTGCAGCCCACCAAGCTCCTCTGTCCATGGGATTCTCCAGGCAAGAATACTGGAGTGGGTTGCCATTTCCTTCTCCAGGGAATCTTCCCAGGTCTCCCACATTGCAGGCAGATGCTTTAACCTCACAAAAGTAACAATTTTAAAAACATTTTACTTAATGATCTTGTAATACCCAATCCATATTGAGATTTCTCTGACTGGCCCCAGAATGCCTGTTCATAGCCAATATGTTTGAAATGGGATCAAATGCTCCATACTCTGGATTGGGTTAAGTTTTGTATGAAAGACTTTTATAGGAAAATTTATTGTCACTCCTTTCTCCCTTTGTCAAATATATGAAGATATTTGACCTTTTATGATAATGATTTCATAGACTATGGAGTCAATGCATACATATGCTGCTAGAGCCTTTTCAAGGTCAATAGATGCTTGAATTTCGAAGACCTCTGTGGAGAAAGCATTCAGATAAACAGCCAGGGTCTCAATAGCCTCACAAGTTTTGCCCTACAATCTATTTTTGGAAACACATCTGTCCGCGGCCAGCACAATGCATTACTCCCTCCTCAAAAATGTGGGGGTTTTTAATTCAAAAGGGAACAGTCATTTTTTAGAGCTGTATTTCTTTCACTTGTCTCAGAATTTTGCCAAAGTCTTTAGGAAATGCTTTCTAAAATTTCAAAGCTGTACCAGCAGTGCTACCTGGAAAGCAGAGCAACTGAGAAGGGAAATTAACCAACCCTGAACAAATGCTTCATATGGAAACCTGAACTCCTCAAAGATCTTGCAGGAGATGTGTAGAAGTGTTTAAGGAGGCCCTCAGGTTAGGAAACCTAGTTCAAGGAATGGGCACACATCCTGAATCTTTGTGAAGGAAAAGGGATTTTTCATTCCCATGGGGAGGGAAATATTATTTCATTTTGGTGTTCAATTGCTAAGTCGTGTCCGACTTTTTGCGACCCCATGAACTGCAGCATGCCAGGCTTCCCTGTCCTTCACCATGGCCCAGAATTTGCTCAAACTCATGTCCATTGAGTCGGTGATGCCATCCAACCATCTCATTTACAGCTGCCTTTCATTGACTCCAAACACAGTGTGTGACTTTCCCATGAAATTTTCACTAGTCTGTCTTTTAAATTTTTTTTAATTTTTATTTGTTTTAAGATTTTTTTTTAATGTGGACCATTTTTTAAAAGTCTTTATTGAATTTGTTAGAGTACTGCTTCTGTTTTATGTTTTGGTTTTTTGGCCCCGAGGCATGTGGGATCATAGCTCCCTGACCAGGGATCAACCCTGAACCCCCTGCATTGAAAGGTGAAGTCTCAGCCAGTGGACCACCAAGGAAATCCCTGTCTTCTTTTCTTTTAATATGAAAAACTTTTAGTAATTTACTCAAGTATCTAATTGTCACAATTCTAGTAACAATTACTTTATTGATCTATAAAACCCTTATTATACATATTATATTTTAGTTTATATTTCACTCTTTATTGCATTTCTGTTCTGANGTTGTATCAGATCTCGGAATCTGACAGATTAGTAATTCAGGAAAAGCCAATAGGAACCTTTCTTCACTGGGTTATGCAAGAGAATTAGGCTCCAATGCTCCAAAGTATCCATTGTGTGTACTGAGTTAACTTTCCTCCCAGGCATCTAGAATGGGGCTCAGTTCAGTCGCTCAGTCGTATCTGTCTCTTTGAGACCCCATGAATCATAGCACGCCAGGCCTCCCTGTCCATTACCAACTCCCGAAGTTCACTCAAACTCATGTCCATCGAGTCGGTGATGCCATCCAGCCATCTCATCCTCTGTCGTCCCCTTCTCCTCCTGCCCCCAATCCCTCCCAGCATCAGGGTCTTTTCCAATGAGTCAGCTCTTTGCATGAGGAGGCCAAAGGATTGGAGTTTCAGCTTCAGCATCATTCCTTCCAATGTACTCCCAGAACTGATCTTCTTTAGGATGGACTGGTTGGATCTCCTTGCAGTTCAAGGGACTCTCAAGAGTCTTCTCCAACACCACAGTTCAAAAGCATCAATTCTTCGGCATTCAGCTTTCTTCACAGTCCAACTCTCGTATCCATACGTGACCACTGGAAAAACCATAGCCTTGACTAGACGGACCTTTGTTGGCAAAGTAATATCTCTGCATTTTAATATACCATCTAGGTTGGTCATAACTTTCCTTCCAAGGAGTAAGCATCTTTTAATTTCATGGCTGCAGTGTTAACCTTGGGAGAAATGATTAAAGTGTCACTGGAATCATTTTCTTAGTTTTGTAGCTCAGAGGAAGAACTTGGGTTGATGCAAGTCTACAAAACATCAAGTTAGAAGGCTTGGGCAGAGTTGAGGTCAAGTAAGATGCTGAGGCTCTCCAGGCCTGCAACTTCACAGAAAAGGAGTTTTAGATGAAAAACCTGTGACCTGGCCAAGGGTTAACATTCTGAAAGATGTTAGGGATTGTGGGGGGCTGGTGTGGACAGCCCTCTTCAAAGCCAGTTCACAAGTTCCACTGGTGACATCTTAGCACTTTGGGAACTCCTCTTTTGGAATTGCCATAACTCTTATGAGAGCAAGACAGACTATTTTCACTTTTCACAGTTTATTTTCACTTATATCTTGGTTTTGAACCAACCAATATTACTTAGCAGATTCACCCATTTTATCTCCAAACTTAACTACAAATAACTTTAGGCTGTTTATGAAAAAAGTGAGAAGATAGTCCATGGAATGGGGAAAAAAAATTGCAAATCATATTTGGTAAGAGGTTACTATCCAAAACATATAAAGAACTCATATAACTCAATAGCAAAAAACCAAATAACTCAATTAAAAATGGGCCAAGAACCTAAAGAAATATTTCTCCAAAGAAGATATAAGAAAGGCCAACAGGTACAGGAAAAGCTGCTCAATGTCACTAGTCATTAAGGAAATGCAAATTAAAACCACAGCAGGATATCACTTCACATCTGTTGGAATGGCCATCATCAAAACCAGACAAGAGATAACAAATTCTAGTGTGGATGTGGAAAAAAAGAGAACCCTTGTGCACTGTTGCTAGGACTGTAAATTGATGCAACCATCATGGGAAACACTATGGAGAATCCTCAAAAAATTGAAAATAGGGCTATTGCGTGATCCAGCTGGGAATGTAACCAAAGGAAACGAAAACACTCACTCAAAAAGATACCTGCACCCCTGTGTTCATAGCAGCATTATTTATAATAGCCAAGCAAGCCATGGAAACCACCTAAGTTGTCTTGGAGAAACTGTGTGTGTGTGTGTGAAGGAATATTATTTAGTCATAAAAATGAGGAAATCCTTCCATTTGTGATAACATTCATGGACCTTGAAAACATTATGCTACATGAAATAACTCAGAGAAAAACAAATACTATATTATCTCACTTATATGTGAGATTTAAAAATCTAAACCAAAAAAAACAACAAACTCATAGTAAAAGAGATCAGACTTGTGGTTACCAGAGGCAGGGGGTGAGGTGGAGGGGGGCGGAAATGGAGGAAGGTGGTTAGAATGTCCAGATTTTCACTTATAAGCGAAATCAGTACCAGGAATGCAAAATGATATACTATAGTGAACACTGCCAGATGATACACAGGAGAAGGTGGATGTTTGCTGAACCTATTTTGGTAACCATTTCACAATATTTGTAAATCAAACCATCATGCTGTGCGTCTTAAACTTACAGTGAAGTATGTCAATTATTTCTCACCAGAACTGGAAAAAATTCACACCCATCTTCCTGGCCTTGTTACTGACTGGCTGTTTAACTTCAGTCTCACCACCTAATGCCTCAGGGGCCACTTTTTCTAAGACAGTGACTGGATTAAATGATCTCTAAGATTCCTTCCTGCTGGAAAATCCCAGGACCAGATAACCAGTGAAGATCTGACAATGCTGAGAATGTTCAAAAGAAGGTATCACAGACTCTGAAGGGAAAAGAATTTGAAAACATCACAATAACTTGTACGTTTACTTCCATGCTATTTTGCAAAGGACAGAGACCCCACTACTCCATTCATTCATTATGGACTGGCCACATTCAGACGGACAGGGCAAGTTTCTCCCATTCTCAACAACAGTAAGGATAAAAATAACTATCTTTAATGGGGTCCTTCAAAGTGCCTGTCACTTCGTAGATTCTAATTCTTTAAGGAGTTCACAGTCCAAGAGGCAGACAATCAAACCAATGGATTACAGGTGCCTTTAACTAACTCCAAGTAAGGTTACTAATTTCCCATGGAATTCTCATTGCCTTGAGTCTGTCTTGATACTAATTTGACTAAAAGAAAACTGTTGCTTAAAAAAAAAAGTATCAGTGCTTGTTCACTGACAGAAGCATTGTCCAGACTGAACATCGTTACTAATGATGTTACTAATAATGCCCCGTCATCACCTATTTTTCTCATCTATCTCCCATAGTGTTTTATGACCCTTTTATGGAAGCTACATACTGCATTAAACTGTAAATCACAATAGTAACAGACTATTATTTATATTGCCTATTTCATCTTTTTTGTGCCAGAAAAATATAGGTGAGTCAGGGGAAATCTATTATCCTTCTTATGAAAATCCGTCACATGCATGTTTCAATTTGTATGTGGGTTGAAATCCCAAGGCTGCCATTTCCCTTCCTTGAACAGCTTACCTAAATTTTCTCCTTTATTTTTTAACCTATCATACAATGCAGGATAATAATAGTGTGTGTCTCAGAGGGTACTGTGAGAATTAAATAATGAATCTGTGCTTGGGAGGTAGTCAATGTTGAATAAATATTTGCTACCGCGAACCATTGTGAGATATAAATATTATTGTGGTAGATGGTTTGGCGCCCTTCTCTGAAGGAAAAAAACCCACGTTGTTGTCCATCTACTCACTGAATATGTCTGTACTCCAAACAGGTCGGGTTTTTCCCCATACTAGGCAGTTCTCCAGTTTTTGGGAGATTCCAACTGGTGCCCTACAGAAGTGTTAGTCACTCAGTTGTATCCGTCTCTTTGTGACCCCATAGTCTGTAGCCCACCAGACTCTTCTGTCCATGGAATTCTCCAGGCAAGAATACTGGGTTGCAGTCCCTTCTCCAGGGGATCTTCCTGACCCAGGGATTGAACCCAGGTCTCCTGCATTGCCGGCAGATTCTTTACTGTCTGAGCCACCAAGGAAGCCCAATTTAACTCAATTCTGACAGCATCCGCCTGGATGTAGCATCAGATCCCACAGGTTAAGGGTTCAGTCCCTCAAGACTGTTCTCCCTTCCCACTTCAGACAGCAATAGCAAGTCCAGGTCCTCCTATACATTCCCATGACCCTCTCCTCTATTCAGTAATTTGCTAGAGCAGCTCACAGAACTCACGAAAAAAGCTTACTTACTAGATCACTGGTTGATCATAAAAGGATGTAACTCCAGAACAGCCAGATGAAAGAGACACAAGGACAAGGTGTGTGGGAAGTGGGATGGAAGTTCCATGTTCTCCACAGCAAGCAACCCTCCCAGCACCTCCACATGCTCACCAACCTAGAAGATTCCCAACCACCATCATTTTTTTTTTTAATGGAGGCTTCCTTATATATGACTCATTTGAAAAGACCCTGATGCTGGGAAAGATTGAAGGTGGGAGGAGAAGGGGGTGACAGAGGATGAGATGGTTGGATGGCATCACCGACTCAATGGACATGAGTCTGAGTAAACTTTGGGAGTTGGTGATGGACAGAGAGGCCTGGGCATGCTGCAGTCCGTGGGGTGGCAAAGAGTCAGACATGACTGAGCAACTGAACTGAACTGAACTGAACTCTTTGTATATAGATGGTTGATTCAATCACTGACCATTGGTGTTTGATTCAACCTCCCTGCTTCTGAGATAGAGGTAGAGAGGGTGGGTGAGCTTTTAATTTCCAGCCTTGTAATCACATGGTTGGTTTCCCTGACAACCAGCCCTCATCCTGTGGTTATCTTTCCAAAAATCACCTTGTTTCTCCTTTAGTACTCTGGAGCTATTTCAGGAATGAAGGATTAAAACCAAATATTATAATGAAAGATGCGCCTATGTTCTAATCACTTAGTTAATTACAAGAGTTACAGGAGCTATGAGCCAGGATCCATGATGAACCCCAAAATATATATTTCTTTAAAAAAACATTTTGCATATTTGATAGAAAATGACAACACAAAGGGTGCAGTAGAATGGCCACACTTTTATTTTGATGGCAGTAATTTTTCCTATCAGTTTCTCTTGAGAAGCAGTTTGTCACCAGGTATAAATACATTCCTATCTGGTTCTCAGCTTTCTGGGAATCTTTCCTGGCTTTAATAATCCAAAATGCAGAAGGGGCATGAATGGAGATGTTTCTTGGTCCAGTGGAAATTGAGAAATGATATGCATAATTTCTGAGCAAAATCTTGAGCCATTGTGGGTCTGCCGTCTTTTTCTTTCCTTCAGCCACAAAACTGACATTGTCCCAGGTGGAGGCTGTTTCATTGGCCTGGGACTTGAAAATGACAGGAGCAGAGCCACAACCGAGCTTTGGGGCTTTGGGGGACAAGTTACCTGAGTTGGGCATAAAACCTCATTTACATAAGCCACTGAGATTCAAAGGTTGTGGGGTTACCACGGCATGACTTAGCCTAGGCTGATGGACACTGTTGTTAAAGTAGATTTATGGAAAGCCTCTTATTTAAGTATTTGCCTATGCCATCATTACTCTTTGATCCTCGGTAGACTTAAGCCATTAGCAGTTTTGACATCAGCCTGGCAGCCCCCTTCTGGCTGAAATAGCTTGAAATGAGATGATTCCAGAGTCCTTGGGATGTTTGTGATCAGGTGTCTGTCAGGTTCTTCAGATCCCAGGGCATTTCTGGTTTCTAAAGTAAAGCCCTACTAACAAGCTCTTCCTAACAAAGAGCACATGTGTAAAGTACGTAGACTGGGTGGATGGGGATGTGTCTAGAGGACGCAGTAGCTGTATTCATTGGTTATGTTGGACTTTGGGGATTGTAGAGATTCTTGAAAAGAAATCAGCAAAGCTCCCCAAAGCCTGTGCATAGCTCGGACCCACAACCAGGATCTTCTCAGTCTAGACTAGCTCTCTGATGAACCTTTAATTCTGTATGCCAGTCTTGTGACTACAGAAATCCCAGTGGTTATCCATCTAAGAAGGAGCTGCCTTGCTGTTCCCTGAGCTGCTTTTTCCTTAGACCGACTCCAGAGTGTGACAGAGTCTGTCTGGTCCCAGAACTCCCGTTGCTGCCACTAGAGAAAAGCACACTGATTCTTTTATCACCTTTTTTTTTTTATGCTGCTTACTTCAATTAAACAAAGATGAGAATAAACCACAGCAAAATCCAACAAAGCCTTATGCAATAGAAGAGTCCAGATTCTTTTGAATAAGCCCATCCAGTTAAATTCCCTGGTCTACAGCCTCCGACACCTTCTTAGACGGATAACCACTGGGATTTCTGCCTGCCAAATGCCTGAGGTTGGGGTTCCCATAAGCACACCTCACACACTTTGGGAACTTCTAAGGGCCCTGGGAACAGCCCCCACCTCATCCCCTCATAGCAAACTGGCCTGAAGAGCCAATTGTGGCAGGACAACAGGCTCCTTTGTGGCCTTGAGTGGGCAGTGTGCATGTTTGAGGTGTTGCCACTTGAACATGTCAGAGCTGGAATCGGAACCCCAGCTGCATGACCCCAGGGAGGATGCCTTCACTGCCTGCCCTGTGCTGCCTTTCATTCTTCATCATGTTTATCATCTGTGTCTTTCCTCCACATACGCCCCTTCTCTGGACGCAGGTCAATGCCAGCAATATTTTGCGTCACTTGTCAACATTCTCCAAGCGGACAAAATATCATTGCTACTGTTCCATGAGCATCTTCTGTCTTCTCAGGCCCGTTGCACTTTTTCCCAAGTTAATTCTATTCTCTGTGTAGATTTTAGGAGTGGGAATAGAGCTCAGCTTAACAGAGCCTAGAAGAAGAACCTAGAAGGGTTTTAGAAACCTGGAAACCCAAACAGTTCTCACTTCCCTCAATGTCCTGCACAACGGCTTCTTTTGCGGTTGTGGGCCTCCCTGTGATTGTGAAGAATAGTCTCTCCACAGCCCTCAGGTTGACTACAGGAAGGTGCCAGCTTCCACTTACAACGCTGGGGTGAAATTGACATGGATATGAACTCCTTTTATCCTCATAACAACCCTATATAGTAGGGACTTTTCCCATCATCAATTACCATCATCCAAAATTTTCCTCCAGGAATGCATCTAATCTTTATAAGTAAACACTAGGGTTTATGGGCTTCCCTGGTGGCACTGTGGTAAAGAATCCACCTGCAATGCAGGAGATGTGGAGACATGGCTCGGGAAGATCCCCTGGAGAAGGAAATGGCAACCCATTCCAGTAACCTTGCCCAGAAAATGCCGTGGAAAGAGGGGCTTGGCAGGCTAGAGTCCATGGGATAGCAAAAGAGTTGGACACAGCTAAGAGACTAAACAACCACAACATCATCCCAATAAGGAAACTGAGGCCCAGAATAGTTAATACAGATTTTCTTGCTCAGAAAAGGAAGTTTCAGGATTCAAATCAGACAGTTTGATTCCAAGAGTCGTACTCTCAGTCACAACTCTCTGAATCCCAAGCCTGGATTTCCAGGGGGAAGAAACTGATAGATTCATCTTGTGGCAGGAATTTTACCAGGAATGTGGGGTTATACAGTACAAATATGGTAGCGGAAGTCCAGAAGTCAAGGGGTGATGGAGGGAGAGGGAACAGCTGTTCTCAGAAAAAGTGAACGCTGTATGCCAGGCATTTACTCAAAAAGGTGTTTAGTACATCTTGCGGGAGAGGAGTTCATAGTTCTTACTTACTCATGAACCAGTTGAAAATTTGTTGTGGGGAGTTCAAAATTTGTTCCAGGCTACATGTGAGACAAAATTCAAATACAGTTTGTCTCATTCCTAAGCCTTATCTTTCTTTTTTTGTTTTTGCCTTTTTTTTTTTGGCCGCATGGAGTGGCATGTGGGATCACACCCATGCCCCCTGCTTTGGGACTGAGGAGTCTTAACTACTGGACCACCAGGGAAGTCCCCTCACTTTGTTACAGTCTAGTTTCAGAGAAGGATGCCCACTACAGTTGAGAGAATGCAAAATGTGGCAAACTGCATTTTCCAAAAAGGGCTACAACAAATGTCTCCCACATCACATGATCTTGAAAGATTAACTCTGACGTTTCCCCCGCTGAGATAAGGGGACTGTAGTTCTCTCCTGGGATTGGGGAGGGCTTGTGAGACCACAGGAGTGGCACTACAGAACTTCTAAGGTAAGGTCATAAAAGCTGGAAGAGCTTACACTGCGACTCTTAAAATGCTCACACTTAGAACCTAGCCACCATGCTGTGAGGAAGCGCAAGCCGCTCATGCAGAAAGACCGAACGGAGAAAGCTTGAAACTATTTAGAGAAAGAGGAATGAATTCCTGTCCTGCTCCAGCTGCTCCAACTCCCACGTTCCAGCCCCAGCTACCACCTGACTGCCATCTCTGCAATCTCATGATTGAACCAGATGAGCCCTTCTCAAATGGTTTTAAGCTGCTAATCTGCCGGGAGGATGTGTTATATAACCACAGTAACTAGAACAGCATATTCTTTTTTTAAAAAAATAATTTTGTTTTTATTTATTTGGCTGTGCCAGCTCTTGGTTGTGGCATGTGGGATCTTCTATCTTTATTACAGCATGCGGGGTCTTCAGTGGCCTGCAAACGCTTAGTTTTGGCCTGTGGGCTCTAGTTCCCTGACCTAGGATGGAACCTTCTGCATTGGGAGCATGGCGTCTTAGCCGTTGGACCACCAGGGAAGTCCCTAGTAGAGCATGTTCTGAAGAACAGAGGTCTTCAGAAGAGCACGAGAGCCATTTTCAAGTGTCTGAAGGGCTGTTGGTGTAGAAGAGGAGTTTAATTTGCAGTGGGGGAAGCTCCAGGAGGCAGTGCATATCAACAGTTGCAGGTTACAAGGAAGCAAATTTGATTCTTCATGGTGGTTTAGTTGCTAAGTCAAGTTCGACTCATGCAACCCCATGCGCTGTAGCCTGCCAGGCTCCTCTGTCCAAGAGATTCTCCAGGCAAGAATACTGGAGTGGGTTGCCATTTCCTTTTCCAGGGGATCTTCCTGACCCAGGAATCGAACCCCAGTCTCCTGCGTTGCAGGCAGATTCTTTACCAACTGAGCTAGGAGGGAAGCCCTTGTATGGAGCCCTTCTCTATCAGTAGAATGTTAGAGTCACCCATGAGAGAGCACTCTGCCAGCAAACAAACTCAAGCAGAGGGATGACCATTTGGGAGAAGGGTTGTAGGGACATGCTAAGTCACGGCCAACCCTTTTGTGACCCCATGCATTACAGCACACTAGGCTCCACTGTCCATGGTATTTTCCAGGCAAGAATACTGGAGTGGGTTGCCATTTCCTTCTCCAGGGGATTTTCCCAACCCAGGGATGGAACCTACATTGCAGGTGGACTCCTTGTGGATGGAGCCACCAGGGAAGCCCAATCTCACATGAGTTAGGGTTAAAACTGTTTTGAAGAAGAAACATTTGGTAAACTCTTCTCAGAGGAGGTGAGGGACTTTCAAGTTGAAGAGGGTTGGGAAAGGTCGAAAAACAGAAGGACTCCTTGGAAAAAACAAACAAACAAAACCCCAACCAATCAACCAACCAAAAAGAAAGAAAAAAAGAGGAAACTATTTAACCAGCAATAGCAAATTAACCATGCTCCTCTCACCTTAAGACCTCTTATCTATTTATGGTGTGTTATGGGCCAGCGTGGGCTTCCCTGGTGGCTCAGAGGATAAAGAATCTGCCACCAATGCAAGAGACCCAAGTTCAATCGCTGGGTTGGCAAGATCCCCTGGAGGAAGGCATGGCAACCCACTCCAGTATTCTTGCCTGGAGAATCCCATGGATAGTGGAGCCTCGTGGGTGGGCTACAGTCCATAGGTACACAAAGAGACATGACCGAGAGACACACACACTCACACGGTGCACCAGCATCCTCCCAGACCCTCAATTCTCACATCCCAGTGTTGCTGAGTTATTTCACTCTTATCTTCACAGTAAGTCCTGCTTCCTGCATCTTTACCATCGCTGGCTTTGCTCTAGCCATCATCACCTCTTATCTTGATGATAGTCGGTCCCCGGCTCCAAACCCAAAGTCTCCATTCAGTTTCCCCTTGCCTCTAGAATAAAGTTGAAATTTCTTAGGTATTCCAGGCTTTCATGATATGACAGAGGATAGAGGGTCGGGTGGGGAGAGAGTCAGGCCCCTACTTGGCACCTGTTGGAGACAGAACCGAACATCTCAGGGCATCTGCCAACAGTCTAGCGTCACACCTGACTCAGTGCCATTTTTCCCGCCACAGAGTGTGCGTCTGCAGTACTGGATGCATGCTCTATTTACGTTTTTGTGTGTCCTCCACAGTGCTTTGCACACAGTTGGCCCCCAAGACAACTTCGAATGACCTTATGAAAGATTGAATTTCTACATTTAAGCGAGCTGGAAAGATCTCCCCTGATCTCAACTCGGGCTTATAGACTCTGTGTACGCTTGAACAGGCCCGGCACCTAGAAGTGCACGCCCAAGAAGCACTTGTTGAAACGCACAGAATAAATCAGATCCCCCCCTAGTCCCGCCCTGGCAGCGAGGTCGGTCTTTGGCAAGCGCGACCAAAATCCATGGCTCTTAAATTCTTATGTAACAGTTAATGACCCTCCCAGCCCACACTGGACATTTCTCCCGTCGGAGAAAGCGCAAGGGCCGGGAAGGAAGCGAGAGTAATCTTTGCAAACACGCTCATTTGGTGGCAGAGGCACGGATTGACTTCCAGCCTCGGTTCACTATCGGAAAACGCCGCTGCGCGCTGGGCGCGGTGCGGTGAGGGGCGGGCGGAGGGGGCGGCCGGCCGGTGGCGGTGCATTTCACCCGGTGGGGAAGGCCTGCCCATCCGGCACGCCCAGGGGCTCCCGGGAGCTGCGGTGACCGCGGCCCCAGAAGGTGACT